>KB298688.1:172777-198528 GCA_000328365.1 Capitella teleta | reverse complement strand
TTCGCCATAAAGGATATCTCTCGTTGTTTACGAAACGAAAGCGCATGCGTGGTGCACTCTGGCTGACCTTTTTACTGTTTCAGGATGAGAAACATGGTAGGTGTCCTAGAAAATCGCTTGTTAAAATAAGAAAAATAGCGAAATATATATTTTTTTTCGCGCCTGACTGGTGGCAAAATGATTATTCTATCTATTTCCGAAAAGAAAATAAAAAAATATCCCGGGGTTTAGTCGCAGGACACGCTGAAATGACGAGGCCCATTGTAAAAGATGGGGAACTCGGTGTTTCATCACAGCTCATGACGTCACGCCTAGTTAGCAATATATCTCCCGCGAAATCGTTAGCGATGATATTTCTTGTGTGGGCCAGGCATAGGAATCATTTTTGGTGCATCAAATAACGACTCAAAGTCCATTTTTAACCAGTTCTCCCTCCCTTTAACTTTTTTTTTTTTTTTTTTTTTTTTGGCGCTGCAATCATTGTTGTGTTTAAAATATATTTTGCTGCGATAAATATATTATTATTATTATTATTATTATTATTATTATTATTATTATTATTATTATTATTATTATTATTATTATTATTATTATTATTATTATTATTATTATTATTATTATTATTATTATTATTATTATTATTATTATTATTATTATTATTATGAATGCTCAGGGCCAATTAACTCATCGATCGTATGGGCTAATAAAATAAAACATTTTTATTCCAAGAACATTTTTATTCCATGTAACCCGTTAATCTTTTACCTTATTTGATGTGCTGTTTAGCGTTTAATGCTCCTAGGATTTTTCGTGATATAAAAATAATTTATTTTTTTATTTTTATTTTTATTATTATTATTAATTAGCGGTCAAGGATCATCTGATGTCCAGTATACTGGCAAGGACGATCGTTGACCTGAAGTGGATTAATAATTCTGGGCAGTTACGAGTCTATTTTATCACTGCTTTGATATTAATATTTCCTCCTCTTCGCGTATACATGTATACAATTACAGCTAAAAGGATTCAGTGGTTGGTTGGCTGAGTAACTATGACGAATGATGCATAATGAATGACATATACATGATACTTGTATTATACGAGCTCAGTCATAAAGCTACCATCGACCGCTGTTTTGAGTGCGTGTGCCCCTTTTAGCGGGCTTCGTTTGTGGAGATCGACAAATTGCGTCCCTTTGAGGTTTCTGACATATAAATAAGGAAGGGTGATGCTTTCGGTTCATTTTGAGCAGCATGGAAGACACGACAGCTTCTCGTGAAACGATTACAACGCAAGGCGTCGATGAAACTGAAGGCTGGTCACTTGGTCAAATGGTTGCCATGACAATAGTCATCTCTATCATGATTGGCATTAACGTTGTTGGCAACTGTTGCACAATCATTGCATTCCGCTCTGACGCTAAACTTCGGACGTTCAGTAACTTCTATATTTTTAACCTTGCCGTCACCGACCTGTTCATTGGCTTCGTGAGTCTGCCGTTCTACACCGCGTACACCCTGATGAATTACACCTGGCCTTTCGGACGAGTGTTCTGCAAAATCTACAATCTATTCGACTACCTGGTGTGTGTGGAGTCGTCTTTCACCATCCTCTGCATCAGCGTCGACCGATTGTTGATGGTGAAGTTAGGTCCAGGATTGTACCAGCGAATGGTAACGAAGCGTCGAACCCTGTTGCTCATAGCAACCACGTGGTTAATATCCGCAGTGTTGTATGGTCCAGCTATCGTTGCATTTGACATATGGCGTGGATACAGCATTGTACCTGAGAATGACTGTTTCGTGGAATTTCTCGACCACTTCAAGTTCACTGCAATTACCTCCATATTCGACTTCTTTACTCCGAGCATCGCGATCGTTCTCTCCAACGTTTTGCTTTACCTCGACATCCGACGACGCTCAAGATCCACCCAGCAGGTCGACCAGGGGTGTTTGAAGAGAGACCTCAAAGCAGCAAAGAACCTTGCCCTCCTGGTGGCTCTCTTTCTCATGTGTTGGGCTCCCTACACCACCTGCGCCCTGCTCCAGACCATCTGCTCGTCGTGCGTTAATGCCGACCTCTTCAATTTTTTCGTTTGGCTGCTTTGGATGAACTCCTCGATTAACCCGATAGTGTACGCCGCTTCTAACCCTCGCTTTCGAAGTCACTATTACAGGTTGCTTTGTTCCAAAAAAGCTCAAAGAATCGGGCCATCCGAAAGCACGTTGAACACGATCAACTCACAAAGTACCAATTTGTCCAGAAATAACATTGGTGGTCATTAATACTGTTAATACATAAATCCGCGATTTGAACTTCAGTGCCAATAGAAGAGCTGTTAATTATTTGACATAAAAGGAAAGCATAATAACATGTGCGTTGCAATAGAAAGTTTGGTGAAGCATGCGAAAATCGTGATACATTGCATGGTTCGCACCAGTGTGAACGCAGTGACTCCAATTTTACATCATTTATCCACGGGTTTGGTGGTAAGCTCCAAGCTCGTAATAATGAAGATACAATCAATCACTTCATATTGGCTTTAATTTACCTTCAACAAACTAGCCGGAAAATATGTCCACACTAGTAATATAGTTGTTTCAGTGAGAGTAGTGACGAAGAGAATGTGTAGAGAGTGAGTTAGAGAGTGGAGTGAATTCATGGAAAATATTCGTGTCTTATATACTAGAACCATAGATGTGGGGTAGCCTGCGTTTCCAATAGAAAATACAGTGAATCGGTGCCTTCCAAGCATTTGCCATCTAGAATTGAAGTGCGTATTTATTTCTTGGCGAACATTCTGACCCCTCAGCGTCGCTGATTCCATCTTTAGTGTTTGATGCCTCAGTATCGCCGATTGCTTCTTAGTAGATGGAAGCAATCTCGTGCACGCTCTGCCCAAAGGTCTACATGTATACCCAGAGTTTATATGATCATAATCACATATGCTAAAATGAAACATCGTGCAAAGTAGCTAGAGGCATCCATGCAATCCTAACACTCTGCATAAATGGGGTCTGCAAGTTTCAGATTGAAATCGTGAGAAATGAGAAACCACTCAAAAAAGTCGTTTCCTCGCCTCATTAAATTTGGAAAAGAGTAGATGTCGTGTTAATGAAGTTACATGTAAAAAGCTTCGTTAGAGGTGAACTTAATCGTAATTTTGTTTTATGCTTCGAAAACAAACAAACAAATATACCCTCAGTCTTCTACATCCGTAGCACTGGCCACTATAGGTTTCGCCCAGAGAGCCAATGAGACGAACGGACGGACGGACGGACGGACTGACAATGACATAAAAATTGATTGCTATGTCAAAATAAACGAAATCATCAATATTTTGAATTACGGTACCATCAATTACGATATTTGGAGAATTAACGTTCTTCTTTGGTTGATGAAAGATCATAGATTTAGTTTTAGAAATGTTCATAGTTTGTTAGATAAAAGCAATTCGTTCTCGATTTGTGAGCCCTTCATTGGAATCAAATGCGTCCAATGTGGACATTAATGTGGAATCGTCAGCGTAATTAAGAATATGAAAATAATCGGAACACTTTTCTAGATCATTTATGTAAATGGAAAAAAAGGGGGCCAAGAGTTGACCCTTGTGGGACCCCAGTTGTAATATTCTCAAGTTCAGATATATAATTTTCGCATTCAGAGAACTGTTTTCTGTTTGTTAGGTAATTTGTGATAAGAGCAAGATAGTTTTTTGAAATTCCATATAATATTCAAATTTTAAAATTAGTATTTCATGATTGCAAAAATAGAAAGAAAAAATTATAATTGGATGTAATGGAATTTTTAATTATTTGCAATAATTATCAGTGACGAACTGTCGACGGGAAATTGAAAGCTTAGAAACAATATTAATGGAGTAAGACTCAGTTAGCATGAGAAGAGTGCCCTAAATATTAGTATTTAATGGTTTGTGTAATAGAAAGCTAAAATCTTGATGCATCTGAATCCACAAGAAGAAGGGAGAAAAAGGACCTTATACTAGAAGCTAGTCAATGTTTACATGCTGCTTCACAAGCTTCAACTTGCGACTAATTTGGGTATGCATTGTCTGGAATCGCAAGCTATCACCGTCATTCCCCCTTATGAATAATTACATAATATATACACAGAACAAGTATTTTGATCATGATAAACAAAAAACACCCACACACATTGTTGATATATGTTTCCTGCTGATGACGTCTTTCTTCCCGTGTTTGCATTGTACATGGCAAGCACCTTGTACTCATCTCATCAGATGGAAATTAAACGCAGCATGAAGAAATGAGATATTAGTTTTGACAGGATTACATATAGACATGCACTGCGTTGCTTTCTCACTACGATGGGAGTTAGCGTTCAACGATTCATTCATTTTTCTGGGTGAATACAGGCAGAATTAATACGTTTATCATTCGGAAAAGAAAATGAGAATCCCAAGCAATTAGCAGAATAAAATGAATATAACAGTTATTTCTTTCTGCAAAATTTATGCATGCATCGAGAATCACTGTTACATAATATTGTTTTACCATTCACCAGTTCTATCGGAGACTGTTGCAATGCAGGTTAAGAAATCCCAAGGCCATTCTTTTGTACCACAGAGGCCGCATGTGAACGCCATCTTTACTCCATGACTCCAGCCCTTCAGAAGCCTGCATCATGTCCCACGTGGCGAAATCGTTCGATTCCGGATCACTCCACGAGGATTTCAGAATATCCAACAGGATCTGGTTCAGCCGCTTGATGCCTTCAGTCGCGGGTTCGCCATTAACCATTTGGAAAGCCAATTTCTTTGGTCTTCGTTCTTCGATTTCCCGGAAGGCGCTGATCCAGTAGACCTTGGTTGAAGTTGGGAGGTATTGGTGAAGTAGATCGACGAAGGTGGAGAGACGGTTCCGATTTGTGTTCGGATTAGAATATCGACACACGTGGTTGAAAGGCGGGAAAACGAAAAATACATCTGGATAGTTGTCCTTCATGTAGTATCTGAAAATGAAATCCTGAAAACTGATTCGAATGATGTGTTTCTCGTTCCCCCTTTTGATGGTTATATTCACTCCGTCAAGCAAGAGAGTGTGCGATCCAATATGCTCAAGGGTTAAGTTCCTGTCACCACTTGTACATTCGTATAGGATGCTCTGGCATGTCCAACACCTCCCTCTGTCAACTTGAAATGTGTACTGGACGCCGTCACTGTCCGTTTTCTTGAAGTACGCCGCATCACGATGCTTTGTCGTTTTGTTGATGTGTTCTTCTCGTTTCAATTCGCATGACATTGAAGACCTAACAATGCGGCTGATTGCATTGAAATACGCTTTCCCATTGGAGTCCCCAATAGTCATAATATGATTACGTTTCTTGGGCAGCAAACAAGATCGCAGGCGGTCGCTTGTCATGTTGGCTGAATCCATTGAGCACTCCAGATCCAGTTTAAACCACGTTCCTTCCATGGTAGAGGCTGACAGATTCGTTTTTGTGTCCCATCTTCCCGTTGGCAGCTGTCCATTTGTCTTCAAGAACTCTTTGATGTCAGCATCTGTACACAGTGATGACGCCATGTCCTGACGTAAGCTTTTTTGATGGTGAATCAGAAATAGGAACGACGCAAAGGTGACCAACACAAGAAACAGTTGGCGGACATTCTTCATCTTTCTGTCGAACTGAACTCAATTTTCTCAAGGCATGTAAATGCAAAACAAGCAGACGCCGGTCACATTTAATGACTGGTATTACGCATTGCACAGAAACTCTTTTTAACATTAATTTTATGCATTTATGTTTATAAAATGCTGGAGCCCATATGTGTAGCAATAATGCAAATTCAAAACTGCCTATTTTAATTACCATGTACATGCATAATGCAACCGAACGACTACCTGGAGGGCCTCCTGGGCAACATTTTAGATTCATTGCGGCCATTTTTGCAAGTCCTCTTTAATAATGAATGACTGATTATATCCTGTTTTGCTGATTTCACCAGGCAACCCCTCTTACTTTTATCGATAGATTCCAAATAAGGGCAATGAGTGATTATGAAAATGAGCATGATATATATACACAGGTTGTACGTTATACATCGCCTTATTGCGCAATTGGGCAGCACGTATTGCATTCACCGTGTATAACAAAATCACAATCATAGCGCACATGGCCGATTGCTGATCAACCCCTCGGTTAGTATTGCTAAAGTTTTTAACTCTTGATTCGCACAAAGGAATGGCATATGCCTATGCTAGTCCTGTACACCACGACGCGACCCATGTGTACTCAAGGGCAGACAAAAAGCACACACATAAACACACCCGAGTACATGGAATGGCTCTCGCATTTCAAAGCAGCAATATCCAAGTACATCGCAATATCTTATCTTCTGATGTACCACATGAAAGCAGCCCCGAGAAAATGTTTATAAGACACTATACAGCACTAATACTGCAAACGCAACAAGACTTTAATAATTAAACGCTGCGTAACAGTTACATCACAGAAACAACACACGGAGATTGCAAAAAAAGAAAAAGGGAAAATTTATTAAACTTCAAAGCCACAAAAAAAGGTTTGATTTCACAAGGAAACATGAATAGTTAGAATTTAATATATTAAGATAAAAAAGATGGAAGCTTGCATGCACTTTGACCCGGTTATAATATTATATGTCTTAATTCACAAAATTTATATATTACTAAAATAAGTTTGAATGTTGAACAGCAGGTTTAGAGTTTAAACAACATCTCAATGTCCCAAAGTTATTTAGCCAGAAGTGGAATGTACACGCTAGACTGCTAGAGGCACTAATTTCATAGAAAAAATCAGAAAGTACATGATTTTATAAAAGGATCGAACATTATATTTTTCTGCAGTCGAGATGGGATAATTCCTGCCCTTATGCCAGGCGATGTCTTCTACCAAAGTGGCCCTGAGCTGGCGCCACCTGGTGGCTGGCGTACGCTGATGGAAGTGTGCACAGGTTTCTTCTGTGGACGAGAATAAGAATTAGAATATTGTTTCAACATAGAGAAGTTCTAACAAGAGTACAACATTTATTAATGTAGCTGTAATTGGAAATTATTGCACAAAGGTACATCTGTTTTGGCACAGGTATATCATAATATTATTGACACAGGTAAGAAGAACACAATGCAGACATAATATTTGAAACATTTACATGAAACCTTAGGCAAGATAAACAAACATTTTGCAATAGTGTGCATTGCAACTTTGATGATAGAAATGCAATCAGCAGAAAAGGAAACATGCTTAGAATTCGGATAGAATAAAACATGTAATCAACACTGAGAAAAAAACAATGAATTCATGGAATGCGAGCAAACAAAATACTTGGAATTATTGTACATTGCTCATCTAACAACTTTTAATTCATTAAAATTGGGTACTAGTACTTCATAGGTACTACAGACGTCTGACAGAATAGGCCCCTCCACTGTATCTTATGAACACTGAGCCAATTAATTGGAAACAGAAAGCTCAGTTGAAATAACAACACGAACATATCTGACTGTAAGCGACCTCTAAATGAAAAAAAGAGGAAAAATTCATTGGGCACAATGCCTGTTTGGCCGTTGGCAAAGTGCTCAAGTACATTGTACACTTTCCAACGGAAATATATGCCACCAAGTACAGCAGAATGTAGCAACTCATAAACATCTAAACATAGTCCTGCAATACTGGTATCTCAACAAGACTCAATGCACTGCATTTCCGCTCCTCTATAGAAATCTTCAATTTTAGCTCTGGTTTCAACTTTTAAGGCTGGCAGGGAGCTTGGGTTGTTGCCAATCTTTAACAGGACGCGATATTGAATGCACACAAAGTATTCATAATTGGCATATCCTGCAATCACAGCATCCGAAACGTATTACATCATAATTTTAAACCTCTTGTGTAATTTTCTACAGCGGGTTTTATAGAATTAAATGTAGAATCTCAATCATTTACAATTTTTACATGCATGGTTCTGAACCATTGAGCACCAAAGTGATATTACCGGGTAGGTACCTAATTAATAAATGAAACAGCTCATCAAAAGAACATTCGATTGGGATTACTGATAATTAACTAACCGGTGCGCCGTATGCCTGGCCTGTAATGGGGTTGACGCCATCTGGAAGACAGAACAAAACAAGAATTAACCCAGTTAAACAATAAAAAGTGTAAACAAAATACAATATAATCAAAACAAGGTCCCAGTTCGTATAATTCAGTGAAGAGTGAGATTGGGGGAATGGGGAAAAGGAGATAAGAAAAGAAATAGACAAAACAACGCTGAAAAGGAAAAGATAAAAACTGAAATGAAAAATATATCAACGAAATAATAAACATGCGAAACCGATAAGGATACGAAGGAGAAGACGTCCTCTTGATTTCATAACACAATATATCCGTTATCACAGAAATCGATGAGTGGCACTCGTAGTTGATGAGAGAGAAGTGGAGAAGAGAAGAGATAAGGAGAAATAAAGTGAAGAGGAGGAGGATGAGAGAAGTGATGAGGAGGAAAGCAGGAGGAGTTGACAGAACTGAGGCTTAGAGAGGAGTGCAAATTTTAAGCGCTGCGTGCGCTGTATATAAAAACAGAGGAGACATTTTTTGTTGGTAAATAATATGTTTTCTCGACTGACGAGCTGCGGCCTGTCATTTGCGGCGCACAAGGAATTTCCTATACACTGGTACAGTGATGCCTTCCTGGGCGCACGCAGCGACCAACTGTTAACTTGGTAATTCATACACGAACGCAGCCCTCTTGTTTTACACAGTGCAAGATGATTATGCAGAAAACTTACCGGTAAAATCGCTTAATTCGTTTACTAACTTTAGTTATAAGAGAGATATATGCGTACGGATAACTGAATTAATAGCGCATGGAAAATGGTTTGGGAGAGGAGGAAGGGTGTATAGATGAAACATGCAATTTAGATATTAAACATTTTGGATATTTCAGCAAGCTTTACCAATACTCATTTTTCCCTTTCTTTAATGTTTGTACCTTAAATTTCTATAGACTAGTATAGAGAATGCCTAAGTAATGAAATTATTAATTTACATGATGCGGAGTGTTTTTGAGGTTCAATTTGGCAGGTTTCCTTCCTTCAGTGAGTTTAATACACAATATTATAGTAATTAAACTAATTATACACGGTCGATTGCCGGTGTTTTAAATTTTTAATTCACGCCAAAGTGATACATCAGGGAAACTTCGAGTTTGAACAAACTCTTCTTTGGGAATTATTAATTATCATTTTGAATTCTTCAAATAAAAGGATTATTTCCACGATATACAAGCAACAGTCTGAACAGCTACCAGGAGGGTAGAGTCACTAGTGTACACTTCATGTCACACTTCACAATGATTCATGTGTTGAATAAATATGAATTATAGAATGTGTGCAGAACACATGACTTTACAAAAGTTCTCGCATGACTTTACAAAAGTTCTCGCCGTCTTTTCATGGGATGAGTTTCGTAAAAGCAAAACATTCGAACGATGAATAAATGCAATTGGAAGGAAAAATAAAATGGGAAAAAGGTATGAAGATTACGATTCATTTGTATGCGAGTCAGAAAAATTATATGTTGACATATTCTTTGCATACATGCCATATGATATCATTCAAACAAGGTTTACTTTTTTGGTGTCTTCATGACGACATCATTGACTACTCCACATTGAGTCACTGAGTACTAAAACGAGTTTAGATATCTAACAAAACGTCTAATATTGTAAATACATGCTCCATTTAGTACAAATAATAATAAAATAATAGAAAAAAAATAAAGCCATCACCTGTAAAAGGTAGAGAGTAGATACCCATTTCCAAAGGTTAAATAATAATAATTAACGAATTGAAGAAAAATTTTGTTGACTGAATGAGCTTGAAAGGTGGGGCTGAGGGAATGCATTATTCAATATGCAGATGAAAAAAAAAAATCAAGTTTTGAGAAGCTTCTTAACCAGTTAATCTTGAAATTTCACAATCCTGATTCGGTTTCCTTTGTTCAAAAACAGAACCAGAATCTTTTCTTTTTTTTAAACGGGAAAAGTCATAGAAATCAAATGGGGAAAAAATGCGTCCCAAACCACCAGCCGGGAATGATTAGACATGCGGAACCGAAGCACATGCTATCATTCGGAAAATGTTTTTAAGATAGCACCCTCATGCCATATTAAATCAACAGATAACTGCCTGCCACATGCGATTAACAATGAAACTTACCAGATAATAAAATATATTTGTGCTCGGTCGACGGAAACATGCAACGAAGCCGCCATGTCAGCAAGGGAAAAAAATATTCAGAGAAAAAAATGTTTCAGAAATTTGGAGGCTAAACTTTTGAATTTAACATGTATGGGGTATACCATGCATAGTATACAAAATGACTTCAAAGTTTATAAATTTCGAATGAGTTGAGTAAGAATTTAGCCTCTAAATTTTGACAAAAAGAATACCAAAAAATGAGGTTTTTAGCAGAAAATTGTACTTCAAGAAATCAGTAAGAAAAGAAACTGTACAACCAGTATAGATAAATTAAAATTGCTTAAAAGTATAGTATATGTACTGGCATAGAATTAGATTTGCCCCAAATTGAGCCCCAAATTGAAAGTTACTTGAAAGTTAAAAATAAGAGTCTAATTCTTCAGTAGTTCAGAGGGGTTTTCATTTTTCAGTTCTAATCCCAATTAGTTTTGTACAATAGACAGTATCACACACAGCCTGAGCTCATTAGGCAGCAGGACATGAAACTCATTGGTGGTAGCACTTACATACACTCAAAATTCTAAAAGGAAAACCACTTATTCACAATTTTACAAGTGGCTGTCAATAATAACATCATACTAATTGAGGCGATATCAATGTCAGTTTCAACTTATCATAATGCTCTAGTTCACATCTCCCCAACGTTATGATTCAAAGAAGAAGTTAAGTTTCAACCCTTGGCTCAGTAGAGCAAACAGCCGGCCATTCATGGCAGTCTTAAAATTAAAGCAGCTCATTCTTCTGAATGCAAACTGTCTAATCAATCTAGACTTCAGTGCTGCAAGTTAACAATATACCAGGGGTTCCAACAGTAAATATCAATATTAAACCATAGCATTCTTTAAACTTTTATTTAACCAGGCAAATGAAGATTGCTGGTGCCAATGAATCAATGCATACTGCTGTTGCAAGTGTACTGTGACAAGCGCACAGAACACCTCAGCAACCACCTCAATAGAGAAACCATGTGGGAGATTTTAGAATTGAGAAAAAATTTTACATTTCTCAATAGAGCACCATTTAATGGCACGTGTACCGGTAATTAAATATAGAAATCGTAAACATCTGGCTGCATTACACAAAGATGTGTCATCACTACCGCCACCAGCATGGCCATGCATCACCCAAAAGAAAGAGACAAACTAGACATACCCTGGGAAGGGGGGTTGGGTTTGGAATCGGGGGGCCCAAAGATGTTCTTTCCGGAGAGATCATCCTTACGCGGTTGCCTGCTGGGTGTGTCCGGCTGCTGTGGGTGCTGGGAGTGGTCATCCCCCATCAAAAGAGTTGATTGGTTGCGAGAGTTGCCATGGCACGCTCTTCCGGTGCGAGTTTGTTCTGGTCCACTGCCTCCAACATTGAAAATGTCACTGCTTCCACCACCAGGAGGCGCCAGCACTCTGCAAGAATCAAAATCAAAAATGAAAATACGCAGAAATTGAAGTTATCTAACACATTGAATTCATATTAGTCACCGGTGATATCACAATCCGAAAATGTCCGGTCTGTTCACTCACTTCACTGGAGTTACACCAGTGATTTTTAAGTCTTGAATTGCCCTTATGTTACCCAATGACCTAATTTCATTTCAATGGAATTCAGTTCAAATTCAAGGTGATTTATGGGGCATACAAATCAGACACTGTTCAGTGATTTCAGTGTGAATCTGTGAGTTTAGTCAGTGCAACAACTTACAAGAATACCAGTCATTGAATTTATCATTACATAATAATTAATCAATATCATTATATCAAGGATGATATCATGAGTTTTTTCATGACTCATAATAACTCACTCAGCCAGCATCTGTGCCCCATGTACCATGAATCTGTCGTCAACGATAAACAACCCATTTCTAATACTCATGTACTATTCATAAATTCCTTTTTCCTCTCATCATCATCATCAACTCAAGACTTGGAGGGCTTCACTTTATATGAAAACACGTCAAGACGATGAGAGGTTAGAGGAAATCCCCTCAAAGTGTTGACTTGAATGAGATCAATGAAAACAAGTAAGAAAACCATCATCAGAATTTTAATATTTTATGAGTCGGTGAGTCAAACATAATAATGTAGCAAGATTGATTAGTGAATATTATTAGCGTGGTGGAGCTGAGAGAGTTTTGACAATGAAATTTGGATCCTGAGTGGAGTACTGTGGATATTCACTGATGATGTTGAAATTTCCAAAGGGGCCAAATTTGTAAGTATTACCATTGTGCTGAAGGTAACCCCCAAAAGGGTTGCATTTCCATCACATTTTCTGTGTAAAGTTAAAACATCATGTAACACAGTAACAGCAAACATTCGCAGGATGAAAATTTCACATAGGGCCTACTTGACTGGTAGCCTTTGCATAAAATATCCCCCAGGAATAATTTGCTATCTATCACTCAGAAGTCCACATAAATATCAGTGCATTATGGTATTCCAAGATTTTCTCTACAATACATTGTAAATATCATGTAACCTAGCTGACATACTACAGCGAGCCCAATGGGAGGTATACAGACCTCGCCCGAGAATCTGTGCTACATGTAACCTTAATTTATGAGGAGAATCAAAAGTTTACACTACACTTCGATAGCAGTTGAATATATAATTATAGTACGTTTGATTAATAAAATTGCTATTGACTTTTGAGGCTCTTCCCTGGAATACACAACAAGAATCAGAAAGAGTTCTTCAAAGAGATAAGAAAACAGATGCAGAAATGAGAGCATCAGAAAGCAAGCAGTGAGGACCTCAGTCAGGTAAAATTCCATCTCTGCTGAAACAGCCTGTTGGAACTTGTACTATGACTACTAAATATAACCCACTATAAAACTAGAAGACATTCCTTTGCCGGGGAAGTATCCATGCCACTTCTTTCAGCTGGCTCCTTCATCGCTTCCTTCCTGGGAGGCTAGAAAGTGACTAAGGAACCAGCTGAAAGGAGTGGCACTAATATTCCGGAAGTGCTCGATACTGAACAGTATGACTTGTTCAAGAAAATACAGAAACCTAGCTTCCAACCAAGAAGGACTGTGCACTCAAGTATCAAAGACCAATTCAAAGGATGATGTTTAGAAATCACACTCTTATAAGAAAGCTTAATGATGAGTAATGTGTTATTAATAAATCAATGGTGATTAAATGGGAGTAGGAGTGCTAGTGATAGCCCACAAGGCCAAAAATGAAACTTTTAAAAACTATTTTAATAATTTAGCCTATTTAGGCAATGATTTTCTCTAATGTAAATGTTAATTTCATGATGATGATCAACCAATTCTTTCTCAATTCTTGTCTAGACTAAGCCTCTTAGGCTTAGCGGAGAAAAAAATTTCCATGATCCATCGAGAAAAAAAAATTGCTCTCAGCCTCTTTGTCAATGTTCTTTGTGACTTTTGTGTGAATGTGCGCATGATTAGGGTGAGCAGATGTGAGATGAGTGAGTCTGCCAGTACCAGTCCCAGTCCATTGAGTAAAAGTTTCCATGATACCCAATTCAACCATTTATCCATCGATTGGCCGATCATGATTCAGTGATTCACCATCCGTCCATCGTGAGGATCACATCAGATATGAGAGATTCCAGAGAATCAAATCGAGACATCCAAAAGCAAATCGAATAACATTAGGGAGATTGTTTCACCTTGAGCTCGGCTTGGCCTCTTCCTGTATGCCTGTGAATGTGTTTGTAGTCGTCATGGCGGTCAAGCAGTGTATATTTTTGCTCTTTCCTTCAGTGAAAATGACTTGAACCCGATTTAGTCGCAGGATCTTGGGTGCACAGCTATGACGTCATGGAATTCCCGGTTTAAAAAACGAGGCTTGCAGAACCGTTGTAACGCGCTCTCTGATTGGATAATGTGGTCAAGTCTCGAAATATATCATTTTGCAATAATGTTTTCGTTTTGGAAGATATTTTGAGCTGATGTGTGATTTTAGGTAATTTATAATGTTCAAATTCCAATAACAGGATAATTTACGTCAAATAAAGAATTATAACTTCAGTGTTGTGGCTTGAATGACAATGTTGACACTTTCCTAGCAGCCAATCAGGCTGAGTTTTGTATAACCACCCTCGCGAGGATATAGTCAAGAAACAGGTTTATTTCGCAAAGAAAGTTTTGATTAAAATGCATATTTTTTATTTGTAGTATTCTTGTAAGTATTATGTTGTGATAAAATCAGATATATCCGGAGTAAACGAGATCGATTGTGTTGTTAAATGGGAACTTCCCTTTTGAATAACCACGCCGTGGGTACGTGCACGTGACGGATTCGCCCAATCAGAGCGCAAAGAGCTGGTAAACATGGGCGCCAAAGAGATTCTTTGAACAGATCGAAAGCAAAACCATGACAACTTGCAGACGATTTTTATGAGAGTCTGAATGAACACCCATCGCCATAAAACTTTAATTACAATTCTGAATAAATTATATATCCATAGTTATCACTGTGCAATTTTTTTCCCAGTGGTTTCATTGGAATCCATGGCAAAAATAATAATTGAAGTAAGTCGGGTGTTGACTTAATTCAGTCAAAACAAAAAATACAAAAAAAAAATAATAAAAAAATAGTAATAATTCAGTACTATACTGTCGCCGGCTGTGGTACAAATTAGAAAGTAAATAATGTAATAACGATCGTGGGTTCAACAATTCAACAATAACAAATAATGGAATAATAAAATATAATATAATATAACATAAAATAATAAATAACGCTGAATTAAATGAGTCACCGACGACTGCGTCGACTTACGATTGAAAGTTTGAAACACTATTATTTAAAACTTTAGATAAATTTATATGAAGCCATAATTATGCATCACTGCATAGTAATTAAGTATACGTGCATGGTCATGGTGGGATGGTTAATTAATCGATTGTGATTGGTCATCTGTGTGATATCTATATAGCCTAATAATTCATCAAAATAATAATAAATCTATGTATAGTAAAATATTGCTCTGCATTATTCGCGATCTCGGGTGACCATGAGATTAGCCATTTAATTAATTAAAACGTGTACTTGGTAAGTATAAGTAAATGTGTTTGAAAACTATTTACTAGTATGTATTCACTTGTAGTACGTATAAATTTGTGAATTGGAATAATCCACGATTGCGTGTATTGTGCCAAAATGGCTCAAGTAAATGTGGAACGAATTACATGTATACGGAAAAAGGAAAGAACAGTTTTTATATACCGGTAATTGTATCATAAAAAAAAAAAAAGCAAATGTAGTGTTTTTACAAGAATTGTGAATTATGCTCAATAATTATTTATTGCTAATCAAAAAATATTGCATTCCCATTTCAAGTATCAATGAAGTCATAAATACTGCATTCTCGACTTGCATGATTAGGAACAAATGCTTCATTTCTTTTCATTTTCTCATCGCTTGATTTCCTCCTGTTTGTGCAGAACTGCAGATACACTGTCAATCGAATGCTTGCATAACATCTGATAATGAGTGCTTCTTTAGCTTTATTAAATGTTAAATCGAGTTACTGATAATCTTTTAATCGATTTGATGCGATTATTTGATGACATTATATTGTCAAATGTCGCGAATAAGGCGTTTCTGGTTGAACTATTAGTCGCGCCATATCCTTGTTTATTCCTCGGGCTTTTTGTGTTTTGATCGGCGCTCCCATTTCGCGCAGTGGAGATGGCGGAATCTCCGCGAACGAAAATCGAGTCATCTCAAATCGCTGGGATTAGCGAATCAGTTGATCACTGACGTCTGATCTGTACACCATTCGGTTCTATAGATTCATTGTGTGTTATTTACCAGGGAATGTGGCACAAATATGCGGAATAAAGACAAGAAATCGGACGCTGAAAAACGGTAGATTATCAGCCAGCGAAACCGCCATTTTGTCAAAATTTCCTCTCGTTGAACATACGGTTTTTGGTCGATTATGCGGTGAATTTGATTATTGATGACTTGGCATTTGATACCATGAACATAATAATTATTCGTGATCTATTGATTCAATTTTGGCTAAAGATGCATTTGATTTAAAGGATGTTTGAGAGAATTTTCTCTAGCACTTTCAAGCCATCCCGAACAATCGGCCATTTTGGATTTTTGCACATCGATATTGTTCTAAAAACATTTGTTTATCTCGCATACAAATGATTTGCATTTAAATTATGATTGCGCCATAATCAGCAATTTTTACAGTTCTGATGTCGAGATGTCTGATGTTGACAACGCCCCCATCAAAACGAATAATCGTAGAATAGGAAGAACCAGAACAGAGACAGCCAACACCTCTTCCACAAGTTCTGACCCAGGGGGAGCAGGCAGTTGTGAGGAGGAAGCGGCTCCTCCCCTGCCTGAAATCAACCCCCCTGGTATCGTCCACCATCAGATCGCCACTCGACTCTCTACAGGCAGTCTGGGGCGCAAGAGCAAGAAGGAGCCCAGCCCTCCGCCCCCTGATTCTCCAACAAAGAAACCAGGTTTGATCGAAATCTTTGCTTTTTCTGTATTAGTCCACTGTTTGCCTCCAGCCGAGAACACTGAGCCAGAGACTCGTATCAGACGGCAGTGGGAATTGTGGAGCGTGGAAGATAAGAATGTCTTCTTTGAGGCCATCAATGAAGTAGTTGCTCTTGTCCTCACCCTCAACA
Organism: Capitella teleta; assembly: GCA_000328365.1. Classification (NCBI taxonomy): domain Eukaryota; kingdom Metazoa; phylum Annelida; class Polychaeta; family Capitellidae; genus Capitella; species Capitella teleta. The sequence goes on along the minus strand of KB298688.1, from coordinate 181,614 downwards.
CAAATTTGGCTTTTTATAAATTTTCAGCATGGCAAAGATTTCGATGCCATCCAATCTGCATTAGCCAAGCACAAGAAGAAAGGCGGTCCTGCTCCCTGCAGCGACGTCAAAAGCAAAAACCAAGTTCGTCATTATTACTACAGAACGTGTCAAAACATCTTCAAACTTGTCAACTTGTCACAATTTGAACAAGGAGAAGGTTTGATACTTGGTTAATTTTCTCTCTGTTTTTAATTTAATTCTTGCACAGGAATTAGTCGACAGGCTTTGGAGTTATACGGTTTGATCAACTATGGAGAACTTCGGAAAAAGTATAGTGGCAGTGAGTTTGAGAATTATTTTTAGATGTAAACAAAATAATTCAATTTATTTCACAGAATTGGATTCAAAGAATGCAGAACGACTCAGTGAACTCATTTTCAAAGGGTCAGTTTATTCTGTCACTTCATTTATTATTCTTAATTGACTTATCATTTCAGATTTACCATCGTGAAAGTCAAAGGCAAAAAATATCAAAGGTGAGAAAACTGATCTTTTTCCAAATAAAATTTTTTTTTTTTCATTCCATAAAGAATTAAAACTCCGACGTGCAAAGCATTGAAGAAGCTCAACCACATTGACGGTAAGCCAAAAATTGATTGAATAGCGAGATGATTTGTCTTAATTTATTCGCAGATCAAAAGGAAGAAACCGGAACAAAAATTCCAGACTCAGTTATATTTGAATTAAAACCTTTGAATAACAAAGCATGGACGCACGTCCAGGCGTTGGCTCACAACCCACGATTGCGGATCAGCCTCAAACCCAATAGGTCGCTGGCGGCCATCTTTAATTACCTGCACCGCAAATGGTTGCCTCGCAGGGTCCGGATTGTATCCTTTCATCTTAACCCTCAAAAAAGCCCTCTAAAGTTTAAACAAATTGTTTGTAATTTTTTCTTAACCTCTGACCTCAGAGAGAACGTTTGGACCTGCCAAGTGAGGATTTATCCGAAGAAGTAAAACTGCATCTCACTTCGCATGAGAAGTTGAAGCCGTTCCGGTTGAAAGCCTCAAACTCTGCGCTCAAAACGGAACTAGATTTCAAACATTTTCTACAACGCACGCAAGACCAAACTGAGATTTCTCCCAAACGGAATGACAGTCGTGTTCCTAGTCAAACAAGTGAGAGTGATGCTGAGATTGAGAGAGATAACAGCTCTGATCTCCAAACCGATAAGATCAAACGCTTATCGACTGGAATGGTGCGTAGTGACGTAGAGGATATTAAAGTCGGTGAAGTGTTTTTTATGCTGGGGAATCCTTCGAAAGTGACTTTGGAATATGAATGGATTCAACTTCGACCCCAAGTGACCCCTGAACTTGTTGATTTCCACTCAGATTTGTCCAACATGTTGCGAAGATTAGTCCACTTGGCAAACCCGGAATTCAGCGATGTCCGTAAACCCAAGGTTTGTTAATCCATTTGTTCATCTTTTCTTTTTTATTATACTTTTGAATTTCAGATTCCTACCAGTCCTCCCAGTGTGTCTCAGTGCACTTGCGGAGCCAACAAAACAAGCACCCCGCCGCAGAAGCGAGGATTGAAAACCACCAACGGCCCCTCAACACGAGCTGTCGTTAAAAGTCCTAACGCCAACAAAGCAAGCCAAGTTCCCATTTTGCCAAAACCTGATTCAAAAGTATAACCATCAAAATGACTCATTTGACTTGACCTCAAAATTCTCTCTCAGACAGCGAATTCTGACGCTGTTTTCAGAGTTCCGACGTCAATACCCCGACGGGCTAAACCAGTTGCAGACTCCATGGACACGACAGAAAACATTGTAGCCGTGAGTGTTTGCTCTAAATGCTGATCACAGACCTTACTTTTCACTTTTTGTAGCGACATCTCGAGTCTTTCATTCCTAAGAAGCAACGTAGGGTCCCTCGGAAGCGCCCCCTGGAGGTGGTGCAACGAACCCTTCTTCCGAAAGCCCAAACCCCAGACCGCCAAATCATGACGCTGGCCATGCTAGGCCCCACCTCTCCCTCGGCCCCTATGATGCGTGTGGTTGCCAGCCCTGCTTATGCCATCCAATCAGATGACAGTACTCCGGAAATCACTGAAAAGCCGCGCATCACCCAACCGAGAAGGATCATTCCAACTCCCATTCCCAAAAACTCTGAACCGGGGACCTTTCCTCCTGCGAGCATTGTCCGAAATTCGCACTCTCCTTCAACGGAAATTCTCACCACAGACAGTAAGCCCCCCCCCCCCATCCCCCTCTGGTCTTTATTTCACTCTTTTTTTTTTCTCAGTCCCCAAAGAGAAGCCCAGCATGCCAGATGGCAGCGTGAGTCTGAATTAATAACTAATTTATTTATAGTCTTATTATATTTTATTGTATTATATTTTTCTTCTCAGATGTTTGGAGAAATGGATTCGTTCTTAGTGGAACCCTCTGCTGCGTCCACTCCCTTGACCACCTCCTCTGGTCAGCTGAACGGCAACCATTCTCCAAATTCCATGTCCTCATTTCTTGACCTTTCACTCCCCAGCACTGCAGACGGTCAGTTTTTTCATTATATTCATTAATGTATAATTTTTTTAATCTTTTAGCTTCAGAAGGAGCTGAGAAATACCTGGATATCTCACTGGATAGTTCATCTAACGGCTTTGCTGGTGAGAGAGAGTTCTTGCCAACAAGTAGTAACTTTTTTAGATCTTGATGCTAATTAGCCGATGGTGCTGTCTTCTGGTAATAATTCACGTGTACTCAATTATTCCAGCGCTTCTGGAGGCGCCGTCACTAGCCAAAAAAGACGAGTCGAAAGTTGAGGAGAGTCCGAGTAAAGTCTACAAACGTTTGACTTCAGAGGATCAATGGATTCACACAGAGGTCAATGGGTGCTTTCTTAATTGTCGACATACTTTGAAGTTTAATTTACAGGAATTCAGTTTGAGTCACTTGTTAGATGAGTCACCAGAGAAGAAACAAAAAGTGACCTCTGGAGGTCAGCCAGAGGTCATGGTTCAACCTTCTGCCTCCGTGAATGTCAGTGTTAACGAGTGTTCGCGTGACTCTCTTAAACTTGATGTAAGCAATTTTTATCATCATTTAATCCAATTAAATTATTTTGGGATATTGGTAAAATTTGTTATTTTAATGTTATCTCTTCATTTCCTTATCCATTTTCAGGTTGACTCCACCTTGCAGTGCATGTTAAATGAGAATAGTTTGGAGTATACGAGTAAATTTGCAGACTTGGCCGCCCAAATTGCTTCTCAGAGTGAACATGCGAACCATGCAAAGTGAATCTCATCATGAACCAGCTGGAACTGGTTGTTTATCTTAGCTTGAAAAACATCTCTGGAATAAATAAGTCAATAGTTTTTATTATTTTCATACAAAATATAAATGACTCCATTAAAAAGATTTATTTATATTTTTTTCACATGTATTTTGTGTTACTATTGACACAGATATTGACATAATTTGACCACTAATTGAAATTATTTCGGGATCTCACTTATATTAAGAAAAGTATGCAGGACAAGTGAACAAATTCCATATTAGAAATGACTTGTTGAAAAAAGCAGCCTTTTTTGTTGGCTTTGATGATGTGGAACCTGATTGAACAGTGATGGATATTTGTGGTTGATGAGGCAGCCTTCGCAGTTGGCTGGCTCCGTGAGTTCCCTTAGTGTTGGTGTGATGGGTCCAATAACCAGGGGATTTAAAATCAGAGAGATGGGTGTTGCGCTAGTGATTCTAGACTTTGAAATCTATTATTCACTAGTTTGAACTTAATGGTATCCTGAAATATTCTGTCATTCTATATGTACCTGCATCTGAAAATTCAGCTTTTAAAAAGTTCAAAAACTTTGTTCCAAAGTTTTCTTATGATCTTCCAGGTACTTGAAAATATTTAACAGGAAAAAAAGAAACAAATAACGGAAAATATCCCTGAACATACCTTCTGAGGATATGTTTTACTTTTTTATAATCATTTTGATGCAATAAGTTTAATAAGTTTTATTGAAACGGTAATATTATGTGTGATACTGGTATGTCATACCAGTATATTGAAGGGTAGTGAGAAGAAAATTGAATAAATCGAGTAAAAAGCAGGAAAATTTATTGATTTTCTCAAGGAAAATAATCAAGTAAGGCATGCAGCGATTCAAAGATATGTCAACAAACAGATATCATAGATAGCCACCATCTTCATTAGTTGCCATGGAAGCGGTTGCCGTGGGAACATACCCATCCTGATATGCAGGGGGATACTCTTGGGCGTATTGTATGACATAAGCGGTAGGCTGACCTTGATCCTGCAGAGCATAGGGGTCAGGGCAAGGTCGAAGGAAGGGGTCAAGGTTGTGATACCGGCAGTGATCAGCTTACCCAATTGGGTTTTAGAGGTCGAAGATCAGAAATGAAGACAGATTCTGTGTTTCCGTAATCCTGAAAGGTCACGGTCGCCACTTGCCCTGAGGGGTCAAAGGCCGTGATGAAGGCATTGTAGAACTGAGGAGTAAAAAGAGCGTGAAGAAGAGGCGGACTGAATACGAGCGCTGCACCTGCTGATCAGAGTAATACTTGGCCATGCAGTAATCACCGATTTTCCACTGATTATTATTCTGAAATAACACAAATTGTGCAATTATTAAATTATTAAATGTTTGATTGATTCACCTGCTGTTTTGGTGCAGGTTGCTGCCTTTGAGCAGAGAATTGCATTGTGGGAACTCTGTTGGTGTTGATGTTGGCAGGAGGAGCGCACATGAAGCCAGACGGGGGGTAGGTGTCCATGAAGACCGCGTTGCCTCCTCCAGACCTCCTACCTCCTCCACCCCCACCTCCACCTCCTCCTCCCAAGCGCATGTCCCGCATCTGCTGTGTGACCTACATGTGCATGAAGTAAGAAACAGCAGCAAATGAATCAATGCTCACCTCTTGAGAAGCATCTCCTCCGTTCCTCTGGTCATCCCTCCGTGGCTGCCCTCTGGCTGGACGATGGTCATTTCTGTTGTCAGAGAATCGGTTGTTTGAGTTGCGTGAGTTGTCAGATCTCTGAGATGGCGTTGGCAGGAGTGGAGCGGGAGGTTTGTGGTCTCGCTGCTTCATCAGTCGAGGGGGCAGGTTTGGAGGCGTTCGCTTTTGAGGGTCGTCTGTCTGGTGTCTCAGGGGGGAGGGTGCACGCTGAGGGGGCTTAGCAGGAGCAGCTGTGCAAGTGAAGAGCGTGAACACAATATGGACAAGATGCTCCCGACTCTTACCTTTGCTGGGGATTTTGCCCGTGAGGAAGTCAGAGAGCATTGCAGGTCCTGAAGGACGACTGTGCTCATCCTCAGGGTCAGGATCATTTGAAAAGTGACCTCGACGACCTCGGCCTAGATGCATAATCAACCAGTTGTGGGAAAACAGAAATATTGCTTTCTCACCTCTATCAGGGGGTCCTCTCCTATTATCATCTCTGTTGGGGGGACCTCTTCCTCTGTCTTCCCTCTCAGAGGGGCCTTTGCCTCCTCTTTCTGGTGGGCCTCTCCTACCATCTCCTCTTTCCGGGGGTCCCCTTCCCCGGTCATCCCTCTCAGGAGGACCCCTCCCTCCTCTCTCTGGGGGACCTCTCCCTTCCCCTCGTGAGTAACCCCCAGAGGAACCAGCCCAACGGGCGTTGGCTGCATTTTCAAATGGCTGATTGAGAAGATTTTCCAGTGCTTGTTCAACGTTTCCATTTGATTTTCTCAGAGCTATAGACGCTTGATCAGTTGAGAATCCCATTTCTACAATTTTTGCAAGATCTCGATCATGTTGAACCTGGAAAAGGAGTTTATTGAAGACAACGAACAAAGAATAGTTTACTTTGTTGACGCCAGCACTGCCAAAAATTTTGGGCTTCACTTCAGATTTCGTTTCCTGAAGCTTAGCGATGGTTGCTTTCCTCTGTTGCTCAAATTCTGTGGTTTCTTTTTTTTGCTCTTGAGTGGCGAGAGATTTGAAATTATCTGGAATTGAATGAGAATGGTGAGAAAAGAGGAGATAGGGGGAGATACAAGAGGACAGAACAACAAACCTTTCTTATGATTCAGGGGAGGTGGATCTTTTCGTCGCTGTCCAAATGGAGTGAAGATCGGAGGTCCACCTTCTTTTTGATGTGCTGAGCGATGGTGTTGAGCCAGTTGCTATGAGAAACTTCAGAAAACAAATTAAAAGCTAAGACTTTTCAAACCTTTTTGACATTCCATGGTTCAAACAAGCGGTCAACATGTCCCCCCAAAATTTTGCAATTATTGCGGTCAAGCAGCAGGAAGGAGTGGTTCATTTTCACTCGTCCAGACAACTTGAGTTTGGTTCCAGGAGGGCAGTTGTGACTGCAGAACAAGAACACTTGCTGACCACTCAGTATGACATCACCTACTGACCTCAGCTCAGGAATGTTGTCCATCTGTAACGCTGAACACGTCAGATGACCGTCGGTCAGCATCAATCGCAGAAGTTTTGGAGCACCTTGTGACTCCTCGTTATCTTTAGGAGCACTGACATTGCGGATTTTTGTGATTTGCAGAACGAAAGGACCATCAACTGAATCCTGCTTGGATCTTCCATCAGGGAGGTGCTTCTCTCCAATTTCTCTTAAATCAAGCTGAAAATATGCAAAGTTCTTCTATGATACAGAGTGGAGCTGAGAGTAATTTCTCACATTGACGGCCAATTTTATGATGTCATCAACGTTGTTTCGACCTCCTTGCGAACATTGTTCTATCCCCTCCGCAGACAGGTACCTTATAACAAATCCGTGTCATGCATCACAAATATTGAAGTTGAGAAAGCAGAAAACAAGTGTGAAATGTGAAGAAAAAGCAAATGTTAATAAACATATAGCAAATATGAAACAAACAAAAGCGTAAAATTTTATTGTATGCATTGAAACATCTGAGCCAATGGTCTGTGACTAGATTGCCTTTCTGATTGTCAAAAGATCTTAAAAGTCCCAGTGATTCTCCTATATAATTCGCATGCACTTCCATCCCTTGAATGTCTGATGCTCAAATTTATTGGTGCATCGAAGCGTTTCCTGTTAGCACATTTTTTTAACTCAGAAGTCAAAGAATTTGATGAGCAAATTTCTGAGTTCATCCTTAATTGGATAGTTGTTTACTGTGCATCGAAACATCCCTCTCACACAAACCAGTCGGCAGCCTGTATCTCGTGATGACTGTTAATTGTCAGCCAAGATAATAGCGTGGCAGTCTTGTTTACATCAATGGACTGTGAAATTCAACTGAAGCATTGTTGTGGTTGTGCGGAATGAGGATCCTTGATAACAGGCTACAAGAACAGCTCAACTTCAAAGCCAGAACAAATTACAGAAATCCAGCCTCACATCTATGACTTATATGACAGTTATATTGAATATAAAAAGCTACATATACTAGTGTTTGTTATGAGCGTTTTCCTCATTAAACTCATTAAAGATCATTTAAATCATAAAGGCTTCAATCTGTCCGTCAAATTATTAGGTACCCTGTATGGGTAAGATCTGGAGAGAACACAAGAGAAGAGAGCGGGAGAAGAGAGCAACACCTTAGCTGGTTTGACTTTAGTGAAAGGAAAATAATTCATTTTTCTTCTTCTTCTTTAAATTATTACTTTTGGTTGGTTTATCTTGAGTTATCTAGTCAGTAGAGCATCAGTGCTAATGTTGTTTTTGTTTGGTTATGTTATTTATGGTGATGGGTGAAAATTGCATTTCATTGGCATTTGTCCGAATCTTCGAAGCCGAAGCTTCGAGCAGCAAGTATTTGTCGAAGCCAATTACAGAGCCAAATATATGCCCATTTATAGAGGCTAGTAGGCTCAACAAAATGATGTCCCTTCAGGTAGCTGACCAATTCAAAACAGGGCTCAAAATAAGAGAAAAAGTTTACTCGCCACACGGCGAGTAAACTGGGAATTTTTACTCGCCAAAATATATTTTTACTCGCCAGATATTCTTACATAAAATACAGCATAAAACTCAATTATTTTATACAAGTAGGTTCTTGATACATTCTATGTCACTTTCTCAATCAATTTTAATTTATGTCGATCTTATGTGACAATGCACTAGCTGCCATATAGCATACCTTATCTAATTAGTAATGCGTCAAAAGCATTCAATACTATCACTAAAAAAGTGTGTTTCCCTCTACTGGGTTATGCTGGCATGTTGTAATGCCACGTGTCCACTCTGAATTAGGTGAGCCAACACAGCCAACAAATGAAAATTACAAATGAAAACGCACAGACTTGTTGACGCCGCAAATGCTTAGATCGACTCTTGCGAGAATCTTCAAAAAGAAGTATAAAAAAAAGGTTAACTCGAGCGTGTCAACTTACATATTGGAGCATGAGTTGGATTCCAAATTTTGTGTCAGTGAAAGGATGATGGAAGCAATGATTCATCAACCGCTGCTACTAAATGAATTATAGTAGTCAGACTAACTACCAGAATAACATATACTGTATACCTAAGATGTGACTTAATTATAAAAGATGTGAATAGCAGTAACAAGAATGACGGCGCCACAATTGACTCACCTGATCTGGCGTTGACATGGCGTCAGCTAATTCAAACTGCCCGCATGATATTTGGTGCCTGCATGGGCTCACAGGTTTCAGTTTTTTAACTGGGGATTGACCAAACATCCATTGCTTGGGGTTGACCAAAGAATCTGCCCTTTACATTTTATTTGGAGAGCTAATTTTTTCTCACCATCTGGCGACCATTCTTGATATTTTAACTCGCCAGTGAGAATTTTTACTCGCGAAGTTGAAGTTTAGTTTTTGGCGAGCTGTTCTTAATTAG
>KB298688.1:114603-148223 GCA_000328365.1 Capitella teleta | reverse complement strand
GATTGCCTCTTTTCAAGAAGATGGTGTTGGTGCATGTGATCGTTCAATCTAGCTGCCACAACACATTCAATGATCTTAGAAATGAACGGCAAATTTGATATGGGCATACAGTTGCTGGGATCTTCTTCGTCACTGCCTTACTTTTTCAAAAGAGGCTTAATAGTGGCAGTTTTCAGCGTTGATGGTATGTCAGCATTGGACAGTGATGTATTTACAATGTTCGCAACACTTTTTGCCATAATGTCACAATGTTTCTTCACAAATGCATTGGGTATGGAATCTAAAGCACAAGTTGTACTAAATATCATTTTGATGACGCGTTGAATTTCTCCAATGGTGCATGGGTGGAACATAATCAGTGATGGAGGAGGCGGCACTGTTGGCTGCTGCGTATTTTGCAGCTCTGAATGGTCTACTTGAGGTAGTCCACGCCAAATCCTTTCAATTTTTTCCTGGAAAAAGCTGCTCATCACGTTTGCTGACAAAGTGCAACCATCATTACTGGTGTCAATATGAAGGAGTTTGTTCACAATTCCAAACAGGGCTTTCTGATCACCAGCGCATTCCTCCACTTTATTGCTGAAGAACTCAGCACGAGTTTCATTTATGAGTTCATTCACCAACAATCTTTACTCTTTGAACATTTCCTTGTAAACAGTCAGTTTTGTCCTTCTCCATTGCTTCTCCAGTCGCCTGCATACACATTTGGCGGCTGTAATCTCTGGTGTATACCATGGTGCTCTTGGTTTTACAGCAAGTCTACACTTCTGCACAGGAGCATGGCGATCCATCAGGGTTTTTATGGAATAATCATAACGTTCCACTGATTCACTGATGCTATGACATTCAGCGATATTGGCCATAACATTCGACAAATCCTCCTTCAGTAGCTCATGATTCACTTTCAGGCTGGATTTGTAGAGCACAGCAAGACCTCCTCCCCTTTTAAGTTTCCTTTGAAAGGAGCGTATTTTATAGCCAGACGGAGTGAAATCACCACACACTTTTTGCTGTTTCTTTGGGGAGTGAGTGATGGGGTTTTACGGCTCCACCCAATCCGATCGGATGATACAGGCGCCAGTTTCTTTGGGTTAAGGCAAGTTTCACACAACAACACTAAGTAAAAGTCATTATAGGCAATGTAATCCTTCACTATGAACGCTTTGTTGCAAACAGATCTGCAGTTCAGGAGACAAGCACTTAGTTTCCTCGCTAGGCTACTAGCGGGAGAATTAGAGAGGGATATTTGCTTGAGATTCGATGCACTAACTCCATATGCTTCTGTGCCGTGAACCCGATTGTAATTAATGGCAACCGGGATTGTACAGGACTGACGCATCAATGGCAGGTCATGGGTTAAGGCAATCAGGTTATCCATGTTTACAATTCGGTAAGCTGATTGACAAACACAACTATTCACTCAACTGCCTTACGACACCGCATAATAACAGCATGGAACTCCCTCCCAGCAGACACCATCAACTCTCCCACCATTAACATCTTCAAATCTTGCATAAACAAAACTTACAAACACCACCCCCTAAAATTCAACCACACAAACATCTAAAACTCGCTCTTCATCTAATCCAATAACAAAATAACAACAACTAACCAATGGCCAAAAAGAACCTTGCTCACTATTTCAACCCATCAAGTCAAGTCAAGTCAAGTAGTGGAGGCTGAGAAGGGAAACCAGGCAGCAAATGTCACTGGGCCTGAAGGAGAATCAGTTCAGGGCAGCAAGTATGCAGCTGACTGTCGCCACTTCTGCAAACGGCTCCCTGGTCTAGGGCGAGGTGGGCCAATGTGTGGAGCCCCTAGAGACAGAGGAATGACCCTTGGTGGAGGAGATCGGTCCTTTGTGCTTCAGGAATAAGGCATGGTTAATCTTGCACATGGTGGAGTCCCATCTTGTAGGCAACCCTGCTGGAAGCGTTGGTTCAATGGCCCTATTGCCAGGATGGTCATGGAGGTATGAGAGGACCTTGTATACACCAAGTTCAAGGAGAGGAGAATGACCAAAGGCAGCAGCAATAGCAAGGAGGCTATTACTTCCCTCGGGGGCAGTGATGGCACAGTGGTAGCATGCTCGCCTAGCGTGCAGAGGATCCTGGGTTCGATACCTGGTTGGGCAACTTGCCAGGGTCGAATTTTGCGGCCTGAAAACCCTCATGTTCACCACAGCATAACATGTTGCATTGTGTCGAATTGGGGACAGTGATCCCAAATCTGGTTGGACAGTGATGAATATTTGTGTTTTACTAAGCAGGCTGCGCTCACTTGTATGCTTCCCAGAGTTGAGTTTGAGTTGGTTTCATGAGTCCAATAACCAGGGGAAGTATTGTGAAGTCAGAGAGACAGACATTGTCTGTGATCTAGACAATAAATCTACTTTACTTTTTTTACTTCCGTGATGAGTGTGGTGGTCGCATGAGTGAATATTTTCCTCAGAAACCAGCACCAAGGAGAACCAGATCACGGTCTCCAGATGCAAGAAACAGAGACCCTTCCCCTGGTCCTTTAAACTTATTCTAGTTGCGTCAGTTGGCCTGGACAAGATCACAGATGACACTCATTGGCCATTGCCATCCCATTTTAGTGGTTCTTTGACTGTGCCAGGGAAGTCAGCTTTTTTGGCTGGTCCATCTGGTGCTCATTCGGCTATTGGTACTTCTGATGATCAGAGGTGTGTCAGGCAGGTTGGCTTCTTTGACCTGTCTACCTGTTGCCTCCAGGGATTCCTCATGTGACTTTGGATCCTCCAACAGGTTGGGTGGGTCGGCTTCTTCGGCCAGTCTACCTGATCATGATAGGATGCCATCAAGTTCTACACTCTCCAGTCATGATTCCTGCGGTATATCAGTTGGGTTGGCTCCTTTGGCCGGTTTGCTGGTTTCACCAGGGCAGGAATCCTTTGGTTATTGTTCTCCCAGTGTGTCAGGTGGGTCGACTTCTCTGGCCTGTCTGCTCGGCTCACCTCGAGATTTCTTGTTGAATACTAGCTAAGGCTCGGTGCTTAGTTGTGGAGAACCCGTTACGGTGGATACGTGTGTCTCCAATGCTGTTGAGCCGCTAAGCCAAGTACGTATCTTTTGATATGTAATTACCATTCTGATAACACCAGTTCTCTAAATGTTGAATTCGAGTGAATGATCAGGATATCATATGATTGCTGCCGAACCCGATCGCAAAAGTAGTGACCACGATTGTTGCAATATAAACACTTCGAAATAAGTGCACGTAGAATCCTCGGATTCGGATCCTCTTTTTAAGGCGGAATACCACGTGATGTTCGTTTTGTAAGACGCTCTGTAATTGGCCAGTTGGAATTTCATGAAGATGGCGGAAACGAGAGGAGATGACTCGTTCGCACAGAAATAATTTCTTTCCGTGTTTTTTCACAAATTCGGAAGGACATGCCTTCCGCTGCTGTTTGTGACAATGTTAATTGATTCTGTTCTCAATATATCTTGAATAACCATTATTTATTGCATTGAGACAGCCTGAGAGTGCTTCCAAAGTAACCAAGTAACAAGTTTGACTCGGATTTAACGACACCGTGACCGTCGGACACCCCTCCCATGCCAATATCATATATGCTGGGGTCATGATAGATCTTTCTATGTTTGATTTGTTCGGGATATATGCACGTCGTCCAGCATTGGGATCAACCATTTTGTGATATATACCAAAACCCTTGTCACTTGTGTTTCCTGTTTGGCAAATCGCAACGAAGCCTTCCATCTGGCATCTGCTGGAAACCTTAAGACTTAGCCTTCCTGACCATTCAAATACTTTGTGATCTGTTGAAGCTTCCATTGGATATTACTCTTGTTTAACTGTGTTGATTGCTCCACCATGGATTACCGAGAAAAAATGTCCAAGAGGAGCAGCAGCTTTGTGAGTCACTCTTTTGTTATTTTCTACAGTAATCAACTGTCAGCATCAAATGATCAAAGTTATTAATCAATTTATGTTTTCTAATAACTTATTCATTTGATTGAGATATGTCAGTTCACTTTGGAATTTGTTATTTGCATTAAGGAACCATGTGGCTGATGAATATTACAGACCCTGAAACCTCCTGAAAAGGCTGAGGCGGGTGATTTTAGCGCACGGATAATAAATGTTTGGAAAGGTGTTGTGGTTGCCATAAATTAACATTTATTTCATGAACTTGAAACACTATGAACTTCAACAACAAAACAGCTCAGATGATATCTATCAATCTACAGATCTATTAAAAAAAATCAAGTGCCGCAAAACTCGATCGAATGTTACGATCTCCTAAATTGGACACTTCGGGTGTCTTCGTACATTTCCTTGGGATGCTATTTCGCGCCTGCTTGCTATGCGCTATGATGTGGTTAATACGCTTTTCTATCGTGCCGATCGTGCGCAAATTTTTTATTCAGGCGGATGGTTCCGCAGACTTACGCGGGCGATTGAATCACCCGCCTGTCGGGCGATTTGCACGGGCGATCATATGGCGGCCGCGGGCGATCGCCCGTGCTCTGTTTCAGGGTCTGATATTGAACAATATGATGAAAAGACGAATCTGTGATTCCCTGGGATTGAATTAGGTTTTTTAATCGGTCCTCTCGGCAATAAGTTAGTAGTCTAAGCAGAACCAAAGAAGATGATTTGAAAAATGGCTATCTAATTAATAAAATAGGCAAAATGGCTAGCAAGTTAGCTTAGCTGATAGAAGCACCTGTCGAGTGACGCATCACTTCTTCGGAAACAGAGGTAGTGGGTTTGAGTCCCAAGGTTGACTACGCAGTGTAACCTATCTGTATTATCAGAACTCAGAAGCAAGGTGCTGTGCATAACTCTATGGGATCCTTAGGAGGGCCTTTGTGCTTCAAAATAAGGCCACTTTGTTGACTTGGGGTTTCTATCTCCCTCTTGCAGTTCATAACTGTGTTTGCCAATATCACATTCATTGCAAAAAGTCGTGCCATGAAAACAGTGTTATTAGTTACAAAGAGCAGAAGTCGCGAAAATATATTTCTTATTTTCTGGTACATTTAGAATAATGAACTTTTGCTGTGAGGGAATTGTGTTGTTTTTCTCTTTGTGGAGAGTCTGAGGCCCCACACCCTTCAGATGCCAGCCAGGTAGATATAGAAATAAAAGCATTACGTGCCTTCTGTTCAGATTAGGCTGATGTTTTTTGTTTCACGTTTCAAATCTCTTAGTGAAATAATAAATAGTGGAAGGACAGACTGAGCATTAAGTCAAGGGTCATGAGGAGGCCATGTTGAGGTCATGAGGTAATGGCACTCAAGCACACAGCTGAGTGGTCATTTCAGCGCTCAGGAATTCCTGTGCTGGCTGTACATGTATTCAGTAACATTCCCTCAAGGTCTCCCAGTTTATCCTGCGTGTGTTTCTCTCTGTTTAATCATGAGTTTTAAAACTTTTAATGACGTAACATTATTGAAGGATCTGTTCATTCTGTTGCCATCTGTTGATGGTGCATTCGATTATCCTGAGGGGAATCCCCTGTCTTGGAATTCAGCTAAACAATCAAATGCAGAGAGTTTAATTGCCTAATTGTCGTAATTGAATCTCTTCATATCATGCTTGGTATGTAGGGCACTTGATGAGCTAATCTTATCATGCACCTTGTTTCAAGTCTGGTAGTTATCAATTATTATCAATACGAACTTACGAATTGCACTGTGAATAAAAGAACCTGTTACTGATATTCGCCAGTCAATATGACCTGATTGTGGATGAACCGGATGATCATAGGGGCTGCAATATAAAACATCAGCATTCAACATGCTATGCGCATAAATCATTCACTGGCATTCCTATGTTCAACAGTTGGGGGGAAGGGGGTGGGGATCTCAAAATCAATGATTTTGATGGGGAGAACAGCCAAGGTTGAAGGTCTCCTTTTTTATCTGATTCGCTGAATTAACTCCACAGAAATCAGCTGTATTCAATTTGGTAAATAGGCTGAACCATATCGCCTATATTACCATTGCTGGTATATTACATGGTATCAGTGATAGAAGCCTAAGCCCTCAAAATCTCGAATGCATGATGTAATCAATCATTTGCGTGTGTGTGTGTGTGGGGGGGGGGGGGGGTGCCTTGTATATCAGAATGATCTGAACTTTTCACTCCTGAAGCTAAATCCGGATAAGAACGGGGTTCATCTCGGGTTTTTCTCACTCCCGTGTATATTTCTCTGGTTGTCAGTCTGTATGTTTCCTGCGTGTTTTATGAGTTCATGTCCTCAGAGTATGAAATATTGGCAAGGATTGTGGGTTCATTCATTGTTGAGTTAAAGGCTGCTGTAATTGTGCGGTAATTATCCCGCTAATTACTCTGCATGTTGTCAGAGGCTAAAGTAGTTTTCTGCACGCTCAGTTTTTTATGGGCCAGAAGCGAAAAATGTATCAAATACACCAGAATGCTTCCTATTGTTAGTTGGTTTAAGAGAATTTTTATTTCATCGTGAAATGTTTAATGATTTTCGAGTACTGCTTGCAAGGCTGAATCTACACACACATCAGCCAGCATTCGTGAACACACTTGATAGAAATTCTCACTGCATTCTTTTGATTTTTTCCCTCACCTTTTTTGAGTTTCAGTTGAGTAAACTTGATGCATCTGAGTATGATTGAGTCGTGTGTCCTTACTCAGTGTGTTTGGTTCAGATCTCGCGTAGTGTGCACAGTAGGGTACACTCACAAAAATTAGTTCTGACTCATGATATATTAAAATTGATTATTAATATTACATGTATAAACTGATTCATGGGTGTCATCTTTCTGCATGAGTAAGCACAGTGCAGCTCAACACCTTGGAATAGCCTTGACTTGCATCTGAGCCCAGCTGCCTATGGTCAATGTTACAGCCCCCCAGATATTCAATGTATGTCATGAATCATGATATCTTATCAATCTACTAATACCAAATGAAATGCAAGATTGTTATCATAATTCCGTGCAATATCGTCGTATTATTTCAATCTCCTTGAGGTTTTTAAAGTTTAAACCTTTTTTTCAACAGTTTCCATTCATTTACTCATATTTGAATTTTTTAATAAACTGCCTGTGTTATTTTCAGTTGGACAAATTCTCCATCACCACATTTCGCAGCAAGGACCGTCGCCACAAAAGTGACAAATATGACAAGTACTACCGACCGCCCTCAGGAGGGGGCTCGGCTGAATACGACCCCACGGAGACAGCGCTCTACGAGAAACAAATTGACAATCTCTCCGAGGAGGAACTCAATGCGATGTTTGAGAAGATGCTGGTGGGTGTGCAGGCAGTTCAATCCGGCTGCAAAAACTGCCAGCTATCCTGAAAAAAATCACATCATGTGAAATTGTTTATTTTTTACTAGCTTCCTGTTCTGATGTAATTAATCTTATTTGTTTGTACTTTGTAGTACAATTTTCTGAAGGAAACTACCTTGTGCATTTAACACCAGCTTTTTTTTTTCTTCCTCCTGTTTGGGAAATAAGGGAGTGTTTTCTAGTTTCACTTCAGATCTTGTATTGGTTGTTGTGTGGACGAAATATTAACCTTCATACTTTGGAGTTTGGAGGATCATTTATTTCTAAATCTTGGGAACGGTTTAAGATCCTCAAAATGTAAAACAGCAGAGGGAAATCCACAGTGAAAAGTATCAGAAAAGACATCTAAATATTGAAATAAGATGTGTTTCCTGATTGAGTAAGATTATTTAAGATCTTTTATTGGAGCCAGAAAACAGAGCTGAGATCTTAAGCTGAATTGTTGATCCGACCTACTTTTTGCATTTGTATTTTTTCTTTTTCTTTTGGGTGTAGCTCAAGAATGGCAGATGTTCTGATGTGAAATGGAGAGGCCTCTCTCTTTCTCCTCCTCCCTTCTCTCCATCTCACTCTCTCTCCTATGTTGTTGTTCATAGAAGTAATTGTGTATAATTTATCATCGTAATTGTTGACTCTGTTGTGGAGAGTTGGTAAACGCAATGTTATTGATGACCAGCAGATGTAATGGAGCGGTTAGCTACGCACAGTCGAACTTGGCTGCTATGCGAGCATTTTTTTGTGTAATAGGCTTTCTGTGGTCTTTTTGGTTAATCTATCTAATTGGATATTCCAGTCATTGTAGTACTCGTGATTGTATGCTATATTATTCACAGAGAATCACAGTGTGGAGTGTAGAGTGTTGATTCAAATAGTGATCACATCTGTTTCACTTGCACTCAATGACCTATTGTGTCATTTGACTCATTTCCAATTATTGGTTATATCTTTGCTCTCTGTTAGTCTCTTTATGTTGAACCAATTTATTGATGCTTTTGAATCACTTGACTACATGACCTACTTTTAAACTTAAAATGCCTCTTGGCCTAATTTGTAATGAGATTGCTGTGTGTCTATGGTGATCTAAGTGTGCGGGATGAGAATCTGTTTGGCTGGGTCTATAGATAAGAGCAGGGAAAACCCAAGTCCCGAAGGAACCGTCATCAACCATGATACAACATTTTTGAATTCTTTGAAAAAAATCACACTTAATTTAATCACATTTAATCAAAATTTAGAAATCTAACTTTGAATTGTTGCTGCTTGTCGTTAATTGAAATGATATTGAAGTGAATGTTGCGCTAATTGAGAAATGATGTGAGCCAATCAATCACTGTTGGTTGAAATTAAACAGGTCAAAGGTCAATCCCTCACTTTTGGTTGTTTTCAGGATGACATGAACTTAACGGAGGAGAAGAAAATGCCGTTGAGACAGCGAAGTGCTGGCGAGAAGAAAGTCATGCTGTCCATGCAGTTCAAAGGCTCCATGCAGGTACACGCCCCCTCCCTTTCTCTCCTCCTTCATCTACTTCTCCGTTTGACCTTAGGTCAAGGGCAAAGTTGACCAGCCGGATGAATTCATTCAAGCACTGAACAATCCGGAATTAAGAGGAGACAAGCGATTTGAGTTAATGACGTCTCTTCGGGTTCAGCTCACGAATAAAACCGTCAGGTGAGATGGTCCTCCAATAAGGACACATCAGAGGACACTCTCCGATCGAGTGCATTAATTAATCATGTTTTCACCTCAGCTGGGTGCAGGAGTTTGGGACAAATGGCCTGAATGGAATATTGCGCAACTTGACGTACTGCTATGACAAGTAAGTTGGGTTTTTTTAACAAAGTAAAATATATTTTAATTATCTTATTTTGATTGCAGCAAATCTGAGAGGAGAAGTACATTAGAATGTGTAAAATGCCTCAAAGCGTTCATGAACAACAAGGTTTGTGCTTCTCAATTGCATTAGATTATTAAACTGATTGTTTTTGCAGTATGGTTTGATGGCCATCATCAGTCATGAGGAAGCGTTAACAATTCTCGCTCGGTCGATGGATCCCAGAGACCCTCCGTCAATGCTGGAAACTGTGAGGTTACTTGCTGCCATCTGCTTAGTGCCTCCGGATGGGTGAGTGATTGATCCTTGCGTTTCTCGTTGACCACTTTTGCTTTGTTCAAAGACACGACAAAGCACTCGAGGGAATCACCATGTGTGGGGAAATCCATGGGCAAGTCCGCTTCCTGCCCATCATCCAGGGCATCTCCATGCATGACCCACAAATGAAGGTCATAACTGAGTCATCCATTTGTCCATTACTTAACCCTTTTTTAATTTTTATAGATAGCCTGTCTGCAGTTAATCAACGCCATCGTTAGTACTCCTGATGATGTTGATTTCCGGTTGCATCTCCGCAATGAGTTCATGCGTACTGGCCTCATTGATGCCCTTGATGTAAGTGTTGCCATGGTTACGTCAGGCTAAGAAAATTGTTTTGTGTTTTGTTTCTCAGAGTCTGGAGCATGTTGACAACGAAGAAGTCAAGACTCAAGTTCGCATTTTCCTTGAGCACAAAGAGGAGGACTTTGATGAACTCAGCCATCGATATGAAAACGTACGCATGGAGATGGAATATCCTTATTTTACGTTGTTTAAGATGCAAAATCATGCATGTGATACGTGATGGCCAATTATGTCCACACTGGTCTAAGATTGTGGTCTGATATTGGCTTTTAATCCGGTGATTCCACTTGGGATTTGTCAGTTAGAGAAAGGGAAAAATGGCCTGGATTTCTTATCATTGAGTGTATATTGATTTCCTTAATTCCTTGTTCACTGATGCCAAAGAGTGCTTTGAGCTGATCTTCAACACGACCTTGAACTCAGCCTCTGAGCCGTATTTCTTATCCATTCTTCAACATCTCTTGATTATCAGGGATGACGTTGTAGCGAGGTTAGCCTTTCTGCCTCTCACTAGGTGGCGCCACTCTCTCTTTATATTTCTTCAGAGCGAATTACTTCAAATTGATTGAAGAATGCGTCGTGCAAATTGTGCTGCATAAATCCGGAGTGGATCCCGATTTCCGTTACACAAAACGCTTCGATATTGATGTGGAGCCTCTGATAGGCAAGATCCAGGATGACAGTCATGATGACGGAGGCTCTCTTGGAGGAGGTGTCGCTCCCAGACACTTCAAGAACAAGCTGGAAGAAGCGTTGACAGCGAAACAAGAAAGTGACGCGAAGTTGTCAACGTTGGAAGACAAATGCAAACAATATGAAACTGAGTTGAACGAAATTAAAACCAAAGTGTCACAAGGGTTAGGGGCCACCATCAGTGCCTCCCTCGTGGGTGGCGGTGGAGGCCCACCTCCCCCTCCTCCTCCTCCTCTTCCAGGTGGAGGTGCTCCACCACCACCTCCTCCACCACCTCCACCAGGAGGAGGACCGCCTCCCCCACCCCCTCCTCCCTTACCTGGAATGGGAGGACCCCCTCCACCTCCCCCACCTCCCGGAGGTGGACCACCACCCCCTCCGCCTCCCCCCGGGGGAGGACCCCCTCCCCCTCCCCTGGGTATGCTCAGGATGGGTGCTCCTGCCACCCCTGGCTCCCCTGCGGCGCCTCAACTGCCGCACGGAATGAAAAGCAAAAAGAAATACAACCCTGAAATGCAGATGAAGAGGGCCAATTGGAACAAGGTCAGCGACCTCTTGACCTCATTAATATGAAAACCTTGACCTCATTCTTATATTTATGTAGATTAACGTGAAGAACCTGGCCAAAGATTCGTTCTGGGTGAACGTAGACGAGACCAAATTTGAGAACCCCGTCATCTTCAATGGCCTCATTGAGAACTTCTCTTCGAAAGCTCCAAGTATGTCATCACTTTGTTAGTTATGTACTATCTCTTCTTTTTTTCTGTTCGACAGAGAAAATATTGTCGTCTGAGAACAGCGAAAAGAAGCCAGCCAAGAAAGGAAAAGAACTTCGAGTTTTGGATCCGAAATCGGCTCAAAATCTCTGTTTGTTTCTTTCATTCCTCGATGATTGTTCATTTCACTTTCATTCTTTTCAGCGATTCTTCTCGGTTCGATCAAAGTTCCATACGATGAAATTAAACGGAGGATTCTGGAAATGGACGAGAGCCACCTGACGGTGGCCATGTTGGAACAGCTGCTGAAATACATGCCGGAGGCTGACAAGATGAAGCAGTTATCTGGCATGAAGGATCAGTATGACACGATGGCTGAGTCTGAGCAGTTTGGAGTTGTGGTAAGATTTAACTAACAAGTTATTCAGTTTAAATTTATGATTGCCCCCAGATGTCCAGTATTAGACGCATCAGTCCTCGGCTCAACTCAATGGTTTTCAAGATGAATTTCTCTGAAATGGTTTCAGAAATCAAACCAGTAAGTGCAGCCTCCTCTCTCCTCCTCTTTTCTCCACTTCCCTCCTCCTTCCTCACAGGATATCGTAGCAGCCACGGCTGCCCTTGAAGAGTTACAGCAATCGACCAAATTCGCTAGCATGTTGCAGCTCATTCTGTTGATGGGAAACTACATGAACAGCGGCTCAAGGAACGCTCAATCCATTGGATTTGAACTCAGCTTTATCACCAAGGTATCTAGGTCAATCACCTAGTTTTATCTGTATCATGGACCCAATTCTATCTGCCTCAGTTGGAGAATACGAAATCGCATGACGGCAAACGAACCCTTGTTCATTTCTTGGCTGATACCGTTGAGGAAAATCACAAGAATTTAGTGAACTTCACGGATGAACTTCTGCACATTGAAAAAGCAGTCCGCGGTTGGTTCTCAAGCTGTGATTTGTGAATTTATTTTCATAATTTTTTGTCACAGTTTCTGAGGACAACATCCAGAAGAACATCAAACAAATGGAGAAGTCAGTCAAACAGCTCGAAATTGATGTCAAAAACTCACAAAATGACAAATCAGCACCTCCTAACGACCGTTTTGTGGAAGTTATGTCGATATCCTTTCCATAATGATTAAATTAATTAGCTTACTGACTGTAATTAATTCCTTGACCTTATTTCTGCACAATTTCTCCAAAACGGCACGCGATCAGTGCGAAGTCCTTGAGGGAATGTACAAGAAAATGCGTTCATCATTTGAGAGTGTGGCCAAGTTCTACTGTTTTGATCCAAAGAAGTACTCGATGGAGGACCTCTTCAACGACACCAAGTGCTTCATGGTCAGCTTTGATGTAAGTCACAACAGTATTATTCTCGCAATTTCTAGGTCGAATTTTTGTTGGCGATTCTCTTGGCGATTCACATTTTCATATTCTATTTTTACTTTGAACAGAAAGCAATTAAAGAAAATCAGAAGCTACGGGAAACGGAAGAGAAGATCCGACGAGCAAAAGAAATTCAGGAGAAACGGGAACGAGAGAAGAAAGAGAAGATTGCTCGCAAGAAGGCTCTCGTAGACATGAATGCTGGTGTGTTAATGATTGACACAGCTAATTAGCATAATTAATTATAATTTATTTCAGATGATGACCAAGAGGGCGTCATGGACAATCTGCTTGAAGCGCTCAAAACCGGTTCCGCTTTCCATGTAAACAGAGAACGCAAAGACGGGAAGAAACGAACGCCCAGAGCGGCCGGAGGTGAGGGCGTTTTTCTTGCTCTGTGGATGATTAGTTTAACCTTCTGACCTGACCCTGATATAGACAGACACAAGGCAATGTGTCGCTCGCGGCGTTTATCGCCTGAGCGAGCGCAGAGGGTGAGTTCGGATAGACCGCAAAGGAATGCGAGCTTCTGTAGAGATTTGTGTGTAGATGCGTCACTTCCTCTCTCTCTCTTTGCTGTTAAGCGCGGAACAATATTTCTGTGTTTTTTATCATTTACGTATTCCATAGCATGTGTTTCTATTTTATTATTTCGGGTCAATAGGTGTATTCACCCCCCCCCTTCCCTTCCTTTGCATGTTTTTGTTATCTCATTTTTTGGTCTTTATATCTTGTCAACTTCTGCTGTGTTTTGGGGTCTTTTCAGTGAGTTTGGTTTCAGTATTAATCATTCTTTAATCATTAAGAGGTCACTTCTTGACCTACTTTTTTTGGTAGGCAGTTGATGCATATGTGTGTGCCAGTATCTGCATAATTCATGGTCATAAAAGTTTATCTAGAATGCGATTAAATAATTATACGGTTGAGAATCTCAAGTGAAGGTTGTTTTCAACAGGGGCCTAATTTTCTGCCCTTTCATTGGTCTATACACATATCTTTGGTCCTGGCAGGATGTAAAAACTTTGATCTTATGAAATCAATTTGAATTTGGTTGGGGGAAATTTCTCAAATATCCAGCCCCTACTGAAAATACTACTTGTACATGTAATGACTTAGACGATACTCAGTGAATCCTTTGTTGGTTGAGGTGAGTTGCCAGTGCAATCGGGTGAGTTATTGCGACAGCGCAATCTATGATGAATGCATGTTATTTGTAGAATATTTCTTCAATGAACTTTGACGGATTGAATTTCTTTCGCAGCTGAGAGGAGGGCACAGTTGACGAGGTCAAGGTCAAGGCAGAATATCTTCAACAGTCCTGACACAAATGTCACCCGCGAAATTAACTTTGAAGAATCCACCACTGAGAGCCCCGCCCCTAGCCGGCCGGCTAAGACGTCGGCTAAACACAAACCGAACAGCGACATGAAGATGTCGGACGCAGAAGAGCTCCTCAAACGACTCAAAGAATTATAAAAAATATCTCGCATTTAATTATCTTTAATGAGCTGGTTTTTTTCTTGCAATTGTTTTCAGGGAAATCTGTTTTTAAGAACAGAAGTCCCACTTTCAATATTGTTATAATATTATTTCAGTTTAACGTAACCTTAAAAATCACCAAATGTGCCGATGTGTTTTCCATTCCAAACTTTTGTATTTTTTTGTTTCCTGCCTTTGTGAATAATATGAGGATTTCTGTTTAAATATCCTCAATGATGTATTTTACTATTTTCTGACAAAATGCCTTCATCTATACATTACGCAATAAACGCATTATTGACCATTCTTAGTGTTGGATTTTAACTTATTTTTTTTCCTATTCACATTATCAATTCAATCAAGTACATTAGCCAATGGCTAATTATTGTATATGAAACTGCTTGTTAACCATCGTAAAATCTCATGACACAAAACTAAAACAATGGCCGAATTGTCATTCTTCCAAATACCGAAGCATTAAGCGGCATTGCATCATTTTACATGTACATATTGCTTGAATCCGGCAAGAATACATTCACGCCAATCCATTCATGAACTCTCCATGCTGAAATTCATATTGCCAAGTAAATACATTTCTGACACTATCTTGTGTTAAATAATACAATGTTGATTTCGCATATACATGCAATATGACATAGAAAGAAAGAATTATATAACAACTAAAATCTATTGCTATATTAGAAAACCTATGGCGGGATCCTTCCACTGGGCCATTGTCTTAATGCCAGTCTGTGAGGCATAAATGTTGACAGATCCTGTGCATGAACGAGGACGGCGCCTGGTGAGTGAGTGAGTGATGGAGTTTTACGGCTCCATCCAACCCATTCGGCTGATATGGGACGGCGCCTGGTAGCCCTCAACACATGCACAGGGGTCAACAGCTTACAATGGACACACAGACTCACTTTAGCTGCTTAGCAATGGGAGCCATAACAGAAACTTGCGAATTTTCCAATAGATCTTGTATGCTACAATCGACAGTAACACACAGTACCCAGCCTTGTTATGCAGTTGGGCAGCACTGAAGTCAGCAAGAAATTACATATATTGTGAATCACAACGCCTCGAGAGCCGATCGTGCCATGAACTCAGGACTCAATCTTTCACAGGCGACATAGAATTAAAGTCAGGCGGTTAAAGACTGACAAATACGAACCTTCAAGAGCATTTGAAGTACAAAGCTCCATCCATAGCCAATTAAACTGCACCCAGATTTTGGTCATTTTAAAGAAATTCTTGCAATTTCCTTTTTGAGAATAACTCAACGTGTTTAATATACAAGAAGATGAATACAGAGAAACTCAATTTATTCCCGTTGAATTTATTCTGCCTAATGATAACAAACCACAAAACTTTTTTGATTTTCCCATAACAAATACAA
Source organism: Capitella teleta (assembly GCA_000328365.1). NCBI lineage: Eukaryota > Metazoa > Annelida > Polychaeta > Capitellidae > Capitella > Capitella teleta. Next base: position 132,762 of record KB298688.1, on the reverse strand, counting down.
AAACCACAAAAATTTATGCCAGAAAAACACACACAGAAAATGGACTCTTAGCAGAGGAATGTGTGATGTTTAAGCCTACGTTGAGAAGCGTAATAATCTGTCAATTGAACTACATCTTGAATAAAAATGTTTGTGCCATTAAAATCATGATGAGACAAAAAAATAATTTACAAAATGGAATGAATGAAAATGTGCTTGAATGATGACTGAGTCATGACTCAATGGATGACTTGCTATAAGTACACAAATAACGTGACTCGTTCAAGTGAAGCGAGGAATTACGATGGGTTCGGATGAAAACAATGAAAACACTTAATCATCAGGATCGATGAAAAGAGCAGACAAAGCAAATATTATAAACACAATTCCTCCAACCAAAGTGACTGAAAATAAAAAATAATTAATCAAGAAATATGTCAACAATAAACAAATATACGCACCAGTACGGATTGAGATTCTCTGCGCTATGAATCGACCTCCAAGCACAGCCAAACCGGTGCACAGGGCGTGACCTAAGACGCCCCCACATATGACCCCTATGACCTCCTGTGAAGTAACCATCTATTTAACCATTAATCAGTTTATAATTCAACTAACGTCTCTGGCAGCAAGTATGATTGTGCTGATTTGCGACCTGTCCCCCCACTCAGCCAGGAAGGTCAGTGTGAACGATTGGATGAATATTCTGGAGAAAAATGCTTCAAAAGGATTGTGACGTTTTGTGCGTACAACTCCGATCTCTTGATCACCAGCTGAACGACCTTCCTTCTCAGCCTGCGGAGACAAGAAAAAACAAAAAAATCAATATATGGTAGAAAACAAAACCATCACCCACTGATTAACTAAATTAATTAGTCCAGCCATCTGAATCCTCAGAAACATAAGCTGAAAACACCCGCAACTAAAGAGCAGTTTTATTTTTAGTTTTTCAAATAAAACCCCAGGCTTGAAGCCCCTAATTGATTCCGATACTTGCATCACTTAGTTCACTATGATCATCTGAAAGCAATAACTGACAAAGAAAATGGATGAGAAACTCACACTTCTAACCAGACACTGAAATCATTAGTGCGTAAAAGAAACATTGTGAGCTGAAGACAGAGATGGCTCCCGAGTCAGGGCGCTTTTTTCACAGCACAAGTGTTAAAACTATTAAAAGAACGGGAGCTACTAAAAAAATTCTTACTTTATCAGCCAGCTATGAATAAAAGTAAATCACAGCAAAAACATTAAATTAAACAACTCATTAATGCACTTTGTGTTAATTACCTCCTCCTCTTTTTTGCGTAAATCGGCAGAGACTTCTTCGTATTCTTCTTGGCCTTCGTCATCTCGCATTGAATATCCTAAGTAGATACGGTTAGAAAAAGATCTCAATCAGCACAGGGGAACCCACCTTCTCTGAGCATTTTCAATCCAAAGATGGCGAACATAGCAGAAGAAGCGTAGAAAGTAAACCACCGTGGAATGAGTGTGGTTGCGTATCCAAGAACAGCTGAAAATAGACGAGTCCAAAGGTTGATAGCCACTGACATGGAAGTCAGAACTGACCCGAGAGAATGGTCATCAGAGCAAGGGCAAGGATTGCGCCAGTGAAGACGGTCAAGCGGGAGTGCCGCATGGCCATGATGGCTGCTATGAAGAAGGTTTTGTCGCCCAATTCCGAGACAATAATCACAGAGAGGGACGCAACGAAGGCGTGAATGAAGCCGAGGTCAATCATGCTCTTATCTTGCAGGAGAGATGAGTACGGGTCTTCTGCAAGCAGCTTCTCTTTATCCTGATAAAACATTTCAATTATGAAGAGATTTCAGCAAAAGAGAGATGCGTCTTCAGGGCATCGATCACTCACCGCAGGGCCGCGACCTGGTTCTAGCTTTTCGACAGGATGGTCTCCATCACCACCAGGAAGCACTACTGATTCATCAGATTTTGATTTATCTTCATCAGCCGATGCGGAGGGCAAAGCACCGCCCAGAAGCAAAGCGACCACCAAGAGCACCACAGTCCGCTTATACATCTTGCAAACACCGCTGGAGTGATTGGTTAAAAGCGCAGCCGAGCGTCCGGCGGCTGACTTCATAGCACTCTATGTACCTCAATTCTCAATGGTTGTTGTTGCACCTGCAAATTTGGATTTGTTCTTCAATGGAATTCATTTGCGAGCAAATAATTTATAAGCAGCTAAGTAGTGTGAATTGTAAAAACATATTTGATTGAGGCGATAACAGAGGTAAGCATGGTCCTGAAGGTTCTCTTGAACGCTTTCAAAACTGAGAGGCAACTGAGAAGAGAGTGACTTCTGAATGAAATTGTAACAGACTAATGAAATATTGTAGAGATGCTATTTGCCAAGTCAATCCTTCAATTCTTGCTGCTGTCCAGAACTTGGATGGCTCTTAGTATAGAAAAATTATGCAAGGTCTGTATACCATGGTGTCTCGCTGTAGTTTTCTAGCTTGGTGGCCCCAAATACCGGTAATCTTGCTGAGTTGTTGCTTCAAGAAGTCAATCTTAGGTCTGTGTGATAATCGCGAGGAGTGGCCTGGTGGCATATAACATGATCATGATGGCTAAATCAAATGATCAATCTGTGACTTGAATTTCAACTTGAAATTTACAAGTTGAAGTGGCAGTGCAAAGTGAAAGTGGAATTTTGATGAACTTCATGATCATGATGATGAACTATCATGAAGTAACACTTTGAATGAGTTCAATGACAATGAATATGATCACAATCCCTCATTAGCATGAATAACTTGACAGAGCATCAATGATCATATGCGTCTACAATGATCAAAGAGAGCCAAATGTTTTTATAATTAATTTATAACGATGAAATTCATTTCAATAACTATTTTATTAGAAAATTAATAAGAATACCAATCAAAACCCTAAATTTATTTATTTCTTAGAAATTAATTATTAAAATTTAGTAATAACTGTGTAACAGTTGAGTTGAATACTGATTATACTCCATTTCACTCTCACTTTGACCAACACCACACACAAAGAAAAAATTGTAGTCAAACCTTATGAATTCAGATGGAAATTATAGGAAATTGAAGTCAGGGAGAGGGCGCACAGATGAGTAATTAAGAAAATTCGGCGGACATTCGGCGATTCGCATCTGTGAAAATCGAGAAATTCTCATCCCACGAAATCGTTGTCACTTCCGTCGCGTGACGTCACGCAATCGCCAACTCTGAAATGGGTTACCGTATCAAACTAGTCGGAAATCGTTTGCAGAGTCCCACTTCCCATATTCTTGAATATGTGTTATTATATTAAGCTGGAATTTTTTTTATTGGGGATTGTGAATTTTATTGGCGATTGCGTTTCCCGAGGATGATGTGAAATTATTGCAAATATCATTTGACCTATATTTGTTATTAGGTCACAATATCTGTCAAATTTATCATTGGAATTTACAGTGAACGCCTTGAATGACATAACATGTATGCATACATGTGACAACAATAATTTGATTCTGTATTCATTTACTTCATTTTATCAGTTAAACGACACAATATGTTCGATTAAGCTGATGTATTCACAGAACTGTGAATCGATTTCGATTGGAATGCCTTCTCGCGGGAATTATTTGTGTTCGTGTTGACGTTGGTCCTTTAAAATTAGAGTACCGACAACACCTGCTCGTCCATGTTGTGTCCGGGTGCTCTGCACAGCATGAGAGTAGTGAAAGTTGTAAATTTGTAATCAAAGCTTGACATCACAATGGCCGGTGTATGATTGAACACTGGATTCCTTCTGAAGGGCCGAATAATTGAATATATGAAGAAGAAAGGCAATAAATAGAATTATAATCAACATGAGAAAATATCGAAATGTATTAAAAATAAAAAAATAAAATATAAAAAAACAAGAATCAATCAGAGATGTGACCAAGGAAAATTTTAATTAAGCTATTGATAAACCGTAATCAAGGAAACATGAACGTAATCGCGGCAATATTAGTTCATGATGCTAAACTATAGCATATGCTTCAATTTATGATTTACAGCAGAATTGTGCAACCAATGAGCTAGATATGCATTTGTACCTGACATATGACTTTACAATATAATTTAATGTATGATGAAAACTAATGCAAACCAACAATTATAAGGAGTTTTAATACTACAGCATATAGGCTGTGCAAATCTATCCAATGCGGCACATGGTCAAACTCAATCTGCATGTTGACAGAAGTTGACATATTTATGGCTTTATCACAGGTCAGCTGGGCTCAGCTCAGTAGACTTGCTATGTGCCGTGAACTTACATTGAAATAAGCGCTAAGCCAATTATCATTGCAGTATACCACAAGAGAGTCAATTAAAAAAATGTCATAATTGGCCAAATTTGATAGCAATAAAAGTTTAATGATCAAACAAATTCAAAATAATAATCAATTTTGCAATTGAATGCTTTAATGACCACAATGATCTTGAACTTCAAGCAATTTCATTTAAAATCAGGATTTCGTAAGAGGTGTATGCGTGGCATATACTCTGCGAATTTCAAGTGCACAACTTACAAAACCATAGAGATATCGGCATTTAAAGAAGTCATAATTGCTATTATGCAAGATTACGCAAGAACGGTGCATCTAGGAGCCATAATACTTCCGAGTTTTATTTTACATATTGATGCACTGAATCATTTAATGCCAGTTACAAGTCAATAGCATTACTAGTCAATGCGTTATTGGCGACCAAATTTTCAACTTTGAAAAATCACTGCGACCTTGACCTATAACCTTTGACCTTCAAACTTTTAGTGTTAATCCGAAATAACTTGCTTCATTAATAAGTGCAACTTACTAATTGACAAACATGAGCGAATTCAACATAATCAGTACCAAACTTTGTTCAACGGAATACCGAAGCAATGAAATTGGCTAAGTAATGCCTTTATCGATAAGAGTAGGGGGAAACCCCGGTCCCGGGCCTTCTGTTCTGGCGCCCGTATCACCCGAACGGGTTGGGTGGAGCCGTAAAACCCCAATCACTCACTCACTAAGTAATGCCTAATATGTGTTTCGACCGAAAACACACAAATATTCTGAATTATCACATTTCCTTCTAAGACTCGACAGCAAACGTAATATGCTACTCAGAAAAGTTACAAAATTTACGAAATTCGAAATAATAATCAATTTATGCAATTAAATGCTTTAATTACCACAATGACCTTGACCTTAATGCAACCTCATTTAAACTTAAAATTTCTTAAGATGGCTATACCAGCAATAAACTCTGCAAATTTCAATGCCACAACCCGCTTAACAACCAAGATATTTGCATTAAAAAAAGTCGTAATTACTATTATGCAAGATTACGCAAGAACGGTGCATCTGAGAGCAGTAACAGCGCCATACATTGTTGTACATATTAACGCGCTGTATCGATTGATGTATGTTGCAAGACCCTAGCTCAATTAATGAGTGAGCTAGAAGCGATCCAATTTGAGACTTTGAAAAATCCCTGTGACCTTGACCTTTGACCTTCAACCTACAAAATTGAAACAGACTCTCGCAGAATGACATGTACTATCAATGTGTGAATTTTGCTGACTAACACTTCACTGAATTCTACGAAACGGCGCATAAAAAATCGTTGACGGATTTACAAAAACAAAAACAAAAAACAAAAAAAAAACGTAAAGTAACATAAGGAAAATTTTTAATTTAAAATTTTTCTTAAAAAACCAACACAAACATATATTGAATACTAAGTGCACGTAGACACTCTGAGTACTAGTATTACTAGCAACTATTAAGGATGATGCATTGCAATACTCCGGGAGGGAATTTCATGCTTCAATATTTTTAAAACGAAGGGAATTAAGAGTATATACATTGAGGTTTTGATCGTCCGACTCATATAACTCCATGATCTCGACCAACCGACACCAACACTGAACAAGACCTTAATCAGTTAATAGAAAACACAACTGTGCAAACTACTCGAGCATGAAATCAATCCAGACAAATGCAACACTCTTTATTGTTAATGCTATATAATACTCAATTAATTAACAACCAACCTACCAACGTGAGTTCCAACAGCTCTTGAGGTTTTGATAAACCAATTTAGTAGGTAGATGTAAATTTTAGAAGGTGGGGTTTGTTAGCAATATTAACAGGTTAAGGCGATATTTAAAGGTGTTGGTAAATGGTGAGGAAACTATTCGCATGCAGGGGCTCCGATCGAGGGGGAATTCCATGCGTCAGTATTTTAAATGAAAGGAATTGGAGTATATATACAGAGTGGGTCCAGAGTATTTTTATCTACTCCACGTTAAAGATCTCAATGTTTTTCAATGGTGCTACGCATTTCTGAGAACGCATTACAATTAAAACAGATTGCAGTGTAAAAAGGACGTAAACATAAGTGAATAATTACTTGGTATATAGATAGTCTATAATTTTATGGTGCTATGGTGCTATTCCTGTCATTTTTTTTATTCCAATCTCATCAACATTTAATTATGTCGATGTATCATGTATTTCAACTATTTCTTTTTTCTTTATTATTTCGTAATTTCAATGAATGGCCTCGGTATTCGTCGTTATATAAGGGCTGAGGAAGAATCCGGAGAGTGGTAATCAATGTATTGAATGTATAGTCATATGTTGCACTTTTTATACTTCTATTTAAGAATTCGACATTCTGTTAGCAGGTTAGATATGTTAGTAAAATGCACTGAGAACAATCTGAATGAGAAGTGAACATGAACTGATGAGAGAGAGAATGCTTTCTAAGGATGGTTTCACTAGGGGACAAAGTAAAACTGATAAAGACTTCCGGCCTCAAAATTCAACGAATCACAGTTGTCCTACATCATACATGTGAGTTGAACCCAGCGAATGCAGAGATAGATAAAGGATCAATCGAGATTGGAGATAAGGTCACGTGAAGGAACACAGGTGGGCGTGGCTTAACCCTAGCATACGCCATTTGTTTGTGTTACACATCTCGAGCTAGCGTTCGGTGATGGCAAATTCGAAAAAAAAGGTCGCCTCTTCTTGTGGTCATTACTGCTGCGTACCAAATTGTAAAAACTGTGGATACTCGATTGACCCCAGAACAGGAGACAGAGTGCGCCTCCATGGTTTCCCAAGAGATCCTGATTGGTGAGTTCTTTTCAAGCCTCTTTTACGCTCAGCTGCTTCATTAGTTCATAGTTCATTCAATCATTATTGCCACTCTTTTTGCCCATGCAAGATTACAAGAACAACCTCCTTTTCAAAATTTGAGATTATGACTGCTTAGTAATTTAGTGTTTCTTATAACTTCAGACTTGCTCAATCCGTGTGCCGGGCGCTGTGTACTAATACTACTATAGATACTCTATAGCATGGATTGACTGCTCACCTAAAAAGCTGCTCCAAGTTCGCTTAATTCATAACGCACAATTAAAGAGAAAATTTATTTTTGTTGTACTACTGTCTATGGACGTATGGTAGTGTGTTGGATAAAGAACCCTTGGATTTATTGATAAGAGTATAGGGGGAAACTAGGAGCACTTTAGTTGTCAATTAGAGTTGAAAGGCTTATATCATATATGCATACCATTTAGTTGCCAACTAGAGTTAGAGCATAATTTAATTCACAGCTAGGCCTTGTGGCCTTTTATGCATACAGCCTCTATTCTTTTAACACTTACTCAGCTTAATGTAGTGTATCTTTATGAAGACCCTTTAAACTGCGTAACAAGGCTGGGCGCTGTGTACTACTGTCTATGGTGGTATGCAGGATAAAGAACCCTTGGGATTTATCGATAAGAGTAGGGGGAACCCCTGGTCCCGGGCCTTCTGTTCTGGCGCCCGTATCATCTGATTGGTTTGGGTGGAGCTGTAGAACCCCATCACGCATTATGTATCACGTGAAGGCCCTTCAAGCTTAATTCGAAATTTGATATGTGAATAATGACACCTATTTTGAAATCTAGGAGGAAGAAATGGATGATCAACATCAAACGGAAAGACCTCCCTGATAATAAACTGGGCACTCACAGGGTTTGTTCATGTCATTTTGAGCCTGCTGCTTACAATGCCCCATCGGATTGGGCTAATTCGCGTCTGCTCCCCTCTGCCGTGCCAACTATTATGCCAAATCCACCTGCTTTGCTGCAAGGGAAGAGGAGATCATTGCGCATACGTGAAAAACAGGTTTTTACCAACTTCATTATCTTAATTATCTCTATATTCTGTGGTGAAATTGCTACTGGATTTACTTTTAATGCGACCTGTCATGCTACCGCGTGTGTCGTATAATCCAAGTGCAGCGACTGACAGGTATCAATATTAATGGTCAAAAGTCAAAAACAAGTGAAAATTTTTATTTTAAGCCTTATTGGGAATGTCAGGAATTCTTGTCTTACACATAAGCCTACTAGCATTACTAGCAGCAGCCTGTAGACACTTCAGTCATGCTTCAGCAGGCTAATATTCCTTGAATTTGATGGTTTTAATAATTTTGAGGGGGTGTTTATTAAGTGGGGCATGTAATTGACGTGAAATTGACATGCTCTCAGCCACTGCCTTAACGCACTGTGCGTGTAATTAAAGGGAGGGAGAACTGGTTAAAAATGGACTTTGAGTCGTTATTTGATGCACCATAAATGATTCCTATGCCTGGCCCACACAAGGAATATCATCGCTAACGATTTCGCGGGCGATATATTGCTAACTAGGCGTGACGTCAGCAGCTGTGATGAAACACCGAGTTCCCCATCTGTTACAATGGGCCTCGTCATATCAGCGTGTCCTGCGACTAAACCCTTGGATATTTTTTTATTTTATTTTCGGAAATAGATAGAATAATCATTTTGCCACCAGTCAGGCGCGAAAAAAATATTATTTTTCGCTATTTTTCTTATTTTAACAAGCGATTTTTTAGGACACCTACCGTGTTTCTCATCCTGAAACAGTAAAAAGGTCAGCCAGAGTGCACCACGCATGCGCTTTCGTTTCGTAAACAACAAAGATGTCCTTTTATGGCGAAGATGCTCTGCTCTGATTGGCTGAAATCGATAGCTTCACGAGGGGAACGGAACCAATCAGCCATCAGCCAAACCAAGCCATCAGCTGGCGTTTGCCTCCTATACTTCACAATGGAAGCCATTCTCCCATAGGCGCAATGCTAACCCCGATATTCGGAATGCATTATTTCCTTACGCTTGCATCCAGGCAGGGTGTTTTTGGCACGGAATGCTATCAATTGGTGCTATGAGTCAATAGAACATCACTTAAAATTTAGTTCCCCATCCCTTTAATACAATACGGTATATTAGGTCTACAAGTATACATGCAATTAGTAAAATACAAACATAGATGTGATAATAATATAGAGAGCATGAGATTCCCTCATTTCCCCACTTTTTATTGCATAAAGCTGTAAATTGTTCCCATGTGTGAGGGGAACAGCCCCTTCTCAAAACCTTATCCCTGTTGTTTTTAATTAATTTAACTTGTAGTAGGTTCAACAGTTTTAGTTTACAGTCAGACCCTGTTAATCCACCGTCATGTAATCTGCCCTAGAATCTCAGGGACGAATAGTTTGCAATGTTAATTGTATAATGTATTCCGCCCTTTTCGTTAATCTGCCTCCGAACACGATTCTCAGGAACAGATCTACTCTGTACCATTATAATTTATAATTTATAAATTACATATCTAATCCGCCCTTTGAAATATCATAGTGTACACAAACATAAGACACAACACATCGATTGTCAGCGATTTCTTTCAAGTCAGGTCCATTCAACAACAAATGGCACCCCTCCGCCTATTCAACGTTTAAGAAGGTAATTAAAGAGGACCTCTGTTCATTTCGGAACCTTTTTAGATCGATTCTATGGGCTTTTGTGAGTGACGAGAGACCATTTTTGAAGTATTTGATCAACTGTGAATGATATTCAAGACGAATTAAAATACAAATTTCTTGCTCAGGCATAATAGCTTGAAACGAGATGAGTGCAAGATTTCTTTTATGTGAACTGCTGAAAGATCTGCTCACTCGACGGCTCCCATTGTTAACAATAGGAGAATTACTTTTATGTTGTCACGACGGTATGATATCGAACGCGAGAAGAAAGCGAGATTTTAAACCTCTCAAAATCGATGTATCTAGGAATTAGCCCATAGCAAGCATATTGTCTAAATATTTGTCAGTCAAAAGGCGTTTTTGGGATGCATCCTCTATCATCTGTTCCTAGTTCGAAACAATCAGAGGTCCTCTTTAAACAAAGGAATCAAATGCCGGTATCGTTGCCGTATCAATTCCTTTATGTCTGCATGGCTGGCTTACTTTCAATTTAATTGGTCGCTCAGAAGTCAGTTAGGCGATATTCAGGAGCAGAACGACGGGAGTTGTGAGTGGAGATCATAAAATTGAGTGGTGAAATGAGGGGAATTGAAACTCAGAGACTCGGAGCTGATTCATGTACTTATCATGACATGCATGAAATGAGAGCCCACAACGACCATCCTTCAGTTATTGTCTCTACTCTCTACATTGCCTACTTCATTTGATCAGGGTTTATTCTACGACCTGCATGTAACCTAATGGTACATGCTACTATATGGTACATGAGTTTTTGTACGGCATCTAATTTTAAAATATCTGTGGTCTGACATGTTATCCGCCCTTTTTGTTAATCCGTCTCTTTCCTTGGGAACGGAGGAAGGCGGATTAACAGGGTCTGACTGTATATCCTCATTTTATTTTCTGCTGTGCCAGGATGGCTGCTGCAAGAAACAGAAGTCAACTGCTATGAAAAACAAAAGGGAAACAAGAAGCTTTTGTTGCATCAAAAACTGCAGCAATCACAGCAAGTGTATGGATCCAAGGACTGGAAAGAGAATTCGACTTCACAGATTTCCGAATCTTGAAAAAAAGCGTGGAAAGTCAGTTTTCCTTTTAATAATGTTTTTGTGACATAATATTGTAATTTGTAATTTAGCATAAGGTAAGCATAATTCATGCAAAGGTCTTCATTTAGTATTTAGCGTATTATTTAAGGTCCTTAGTCATTGCAGGAGGGTTTTATTCTCGGGAGTTCAAAATTTTGTCGTCATCCATTGCGCATGCGGGAGGTCATTGGATTGTTGATATGACACAGGCTATGTACGGCGTTTGTTGTTATTTGTTGGCATATATCTAATATTATAGTCGTAAAACTACGATAATAATAATATCATTCAATTTACCTAAAGAATTGTCAAAAATTGATTATGCGGCCAAAATATGTATTGTAATTGATGCGCGCAAAATTATATCATGTGTATTATAACGAAAATTCTAGTCTACAATTTCCGAGGCGAGCGCAAAAATAGCTGCCATTCAGCAATACGCAAGTTTTGCAGTGATTCTAGAACTGGCACTTTTATACTGTGACCTAGTTGCCTGTCAGACCATAATGCAGTGCCCAGCATATGCTACATCCTCTATTGGGAAGCATAATCATCAAGGCTTGATTGCCAGAGATCCTCTGCCGATTGTTGAGGTTGAGGTTCTTGATCTGGCTATGGGCATTATGATTATGAATTATAATTAATTAATTATTATTTGTTATAATTATAATCTTTTGGTGCCTCTGCAGTGCTGCTCTACTGGGTAGCAAGGCCGGGCACTGTGTACTACTGTCTATGGTTGTATGCAGGATAAGGATCCCTTGGGATTTATCAATAAGAGTAGGGGGAAACCTTGGTCCTGGGCTTCTGTTCTGGCGCCCATATCACCCAAATTTGTTGGGTTGAGCTGTAAAACCCCATCATGCCTCATGCCTGTGTGATTGCCTGAGAGCTATGAAGCCTATTCAGGTGCCAGCCAACATTGGTCATGTGAAAATTTACAGCCTTTCAACTGCTCATTTGACACACTTTAATTGTTTCATGTAATATCCCTTCTATGGTTTGACAGCTGCCTGATGTGGATTATCAATATCAGAAGGGGTGGTACCCGTCTTTGTCTAAAGAATATAGAGCACCGAAGGGTGAGTTGATTGTTATAATTTGTAGTATACTTACGGCCTTAATTATAAAATAAAAATAAAAATGAAAAAATTACTACAGTAAAACCCCGCTAACTCGAAAACGGATAACTCGAAGACCCCTCTTCGTCGAAGTGTTTTCAAAGTCCCGACGACTCCCCTATACTTTAGCATTACAGATTGTTCGGATTCCTCGAACCCCGCTTCGTCGAAAAACCCTGTTCCTCGAACATATTTTTTGGTCCCTCGAGCAAAATCGAATCGTATTCGTCGAAGTTTTTTTTTTTTTTTTTTTTTAGATCAAAGAACCCTTTTGCTAATTGCAATTTGGACAATCGTTTACAGAGTCATTTACGATGCTTGGTTAACAATAGAAGAGAGAGCATGTAGTGGATTTTCGATCGGAGTAAAACACATGAAGGCGTCTTTGATGAAGACGATTACAGAAAGCGGTATAGCCTCTGATATTGAATAGGCGGGAAACATCAATAATAAACAAACTCTGCCCATCAGTATAAAACCCGATCATTCATCACAACAAATTAATCAGTCTGTGACTGTCTGTCGACGAATCTCTGCGAGACATATCTGCAATAATGGCGACTAAACGAAAGATCACATGTGTAACCCTGGAGACCAAGTTCCTGGCGATCAGCGAAAGGGCCATCGCCGATAAGTTTGGAATCCCACCAAGCACCCTGTCAACTTGGATAAAAAAATTCTGAGAAGATTCAAACGCATTATAGAGAGAGTGGAGGTGACAGGATGCTGTGGTTGAAGGCGGCAAGAACAAAGAATATCCCCCTCTCTCGGCCGATTTTGTATATTTTGTAGTAAACAACGTAAACAAATGTTTTTTGTTTGTTTGTTTGTTTTTTTTTTTCCAAGTGTTGGCAGCTTTAAAGTGGTCAAGGGTAGGTCATTACGCTATCATGACGTAATTTGAGATCAATACGCTATCATAACGTCATCTCATAGATCATAGCGTTACCAAAATTCGAAAACCCCGATTCGTCGAAAACCCTCTTCGTCGAAGTGTTTTTGCTGGTCCCTTCAAATTCGAGTTAGCGGGGTTTTACTGTATATGCATTTGGGCTTTTTCTCGAGCCTTGGTGCGTGTGTATTAGTTCATTTTTCTTTACAGGTTTGCTCCGTGCACTTTGAAGAAACAGCATACACTTTCTCGAGTGAAAATTCGAAGTGTAGAACTCTCCTACCTACAGCGGCTCCAACGTTATTTGACATCCCTAACCCTCCACAGGGATTGACATCAGGTCATTTAATGGATCATCAGCCAACTGTGTCTACAATAAAGAAAGAAACTGTGCATGATTCTTCTCGTGTGCCAATAACTATTTATCTTCAGAACTCAGTGGCTTCAACACTCATTGACAGTCCTAGACCCCCACGGAGATTGGCACCAGAACATTCATTGCCGAATCATCAGCTGACTGTGTCTACAATAAAGAAAGAATCTGTACGGGAATCTTCTCATGTGCCACTAACTACTCCTCTTGAGACCTCAGTGGCTTCTACCTTCATTGACAGTCCTAGACCCCTGCAGAAATTGGCACCAGGACATTCATTGCCGGATCATCAGCTGACTGTGTCCACAATAAAGAAAGAATCTGTACGGGAATCTTCTCATGTGCCACTAACTACTCCTCTTGAGACTTCAGTGGCTTCTGCCTTCATTGACAGCCCTAGACCCCTGCAGAAATTGGCACCAGGACATTCATTGCCGGATCATCAGCTGACTGTGTCCACAATAAAGACAGAATCTGTACGGGAATCTTCTCATGTGCCACTAACTACTCCTCTTGAGACCTCAGTGGCTTCTGCCTTCATTGACAGCCCTAGACCCCTGCAGAAATTGGCCACAGGTCATTTAATGGATCATCAGCCAACTGTGTCTACAATAAAGAAAGAAACTGTGCATGATTCTTCTCGTGTGCCAATAACTATTTATCTTCAGAACTCAGTGGCTTCAACACTCATTGACAGTCCTAGACCCTCGCAGAGATTGGCACCAGAACATTCATATCCAGATCATCAGCTGACTGTGTCTACAATAAAGAAAGAATCTGTACAGGAATCTTCTAATGTGCCACTAACTACTCCTCTTGAGACCTCAGTGGTTTCAACACTCCTGGACAGCCCTAGACCCCAACATAAATTGGCACCAGGATATTCATTGCCTAATCATCAGCCGATTGTGTCCACTACATTGAATAAAGTACCCCTGCAGGCAACTCCTTCGGAGACTTCTACCCCCTCTGCTCTTCTGGTGGGTCTCATTTTTTTATAAACTTTTATTGTTATTTTATATGTTACTGTTATTACAGTATGAGTAAATGTAAACTGATTTTATTGGTGTGTTGATAATGTTAATCTACTGTATAAACATGCATAGTTACAGCATGCTCACAAGTCACAATAATTTTTCAGTGACTCTGCAGTGCTGCCCAACTGCATAACAACATCATGTGTACTACTGCCATTGGTAGTATGCAGTATAAAGAATATTTTTGAATCTTTTGAATTTATCAATAAGAAAAAGGGGAAACGTCTGTTCCCTGCTTCTGCTCTTCTGCCCGTATTACCAGAATCGGTTGGATGGAGTCGTATAGCCCAATCATGCTTCTTGCCACATGCATGCTCACAGTTGGAAGTTCACAATTCCTGGCAACCTCCTTGGGTGAAATTCTTTCTCTTGCTAATCTCTCTTTCATATTTTTCTTGTCATTAACCACCTTCATCCTTTCATTTTTACCATGCACATTGCATGTCTTAAGCTTGTTGGGTTGTGAGATCTGTTGATGTTGAGGCATATATTTTCCCTTTTTTTCTTGGGCCTGTTGCTAAGCTGATGCCCCCACCACATGTAGACTTATCTTCTGATTTCTGATGAAGGCTTATTGCTTTTTATCCTACCTGGCATAATTGCTTTGTTTCAATATCAATCACAGATGAATTTTGCTTCCTCACCATGACTCATTTATTTTTCTGTTTCAGGCAGGAAAAACTTTGATTAAAGTCCGTGAGATGTATCCGAAAGACTTGGTCTTGTACTGGTGTCATCTTTGTATCAAGGGATTTCCTGAATTACAAATTCTCAAGGATCATGTCAAAACGCACACACAAATTGCTCCCTTGTGCCAGAAATCCACCACAAAAGATATCAGTCAGCACATTCAGACATTTCCTCTGGCCTCTTCAAATGCACGTAGGAATTATTCAAAGGTGACTGACTTGCAGGTAATTAGTGAATGTTAAATTGACAATGGGCATAAATTGATAATATTGTGGGAATTATAATTTTTTGGTATTTCAGCTGCAATCAGAGCAGGCTTTTAGAGTATGATTTTAATTGTGAATGTAATCATGCAATGGCCCTGCAAGTGTTGCCCACCTTTGTAATTATGGTTGAAATTATGCATTGATAGTTCTTGTTATGATCATGAAGTTGCAAACTTGTCAATGACTCAATGAATAGTAAAAGGTGAAAACTCAGTCCCAAGCTTTTGGTAGTATTATACTTTATCTAATTAAAAGCTTGAGTGATCATTTTTGAATTGATGAGATCCGTGTACAAGGGATATTATTCTTGTCTAGGTGATGAAAGAAGAGAGTTTGAAGACAGAGGAAGCACTGCAAATTAAATCCAACCCTCCAAAGCGAAGCTCGTCTGTAATATACAGATGTTCAATTTGTGATCAAATTTTTGCAAACCGACAAAATCTGAATAATCATGAAAAGAGACACAGAGGAGAGACACCTCATCAATGCAAAATTTGCACCAAAGCCTTCGTTAAACTACACGAATTGAAGAGGCACTTGACGTGTCATTCTGGCGAGAAGCCATATCAGTGTCTTCAATGTCCAAAATCTTTCAGAAGAGTTCAGCAATTGAAAGTACACCGCTTCATTCACACAGGAGAACGTCCCCACGAATGTCCAGTATGTCGGAAACGTTTCGTACAATTACCCCATCTCCGGGCGCACATGAGTTGCAGGCACTCTGAAGAACGTCCTTTTGTTTGCTCCTTTTGTAAATCTTGCTTTAAGGCCAAAGCACATTTAGATGTTCATTTGAGGACGCATTCTGCTCAAACATTCATTTGCTCCACTTGTGACGCTAAGTTTGAAGGAAAAAATCAGCTTCGTATTCACATGATCAAGCACGGTGGGGGAACCATATACGATTGCTCACATTGTGCTAAACTCTTTGAATTTGCACATCAATTAAATGACCACAAAGATAATTGTGTTGCCGCCATGGGGAAGCTCATTGCTTGCAAATTTTGCTCCAAAGTATTCAATTCTCCTTCGTCTTTTTACCAACACAAATGTCCTATGAAGAAGAGAAAAGTCGACGAAAGGTATTATCCTTGCCATGTATGTGATGAGGCTTTCATTCATCCCAACGAGCTCATTACTCATGTTCGTGTACACCTCGACGAAAGGCAGTTCACAGATGAAGATCGCCTCACCCAGCATGCATGTGATGGTGCAATGGAGGTCCTCAAAGAGACCACTTATCATGATGATACTCGCCTGGTCGATGTTGAACCCCAAACAGTCTCAAATAGGTCCACTATAGAGAAGGGAGACAAATCTCAGATGCCGCCAGTGCCACTAGTGCTAGAATCAGCTGCAACCAGCAAATTGTTGAAAAAGCACACTGCAGAGACATCAATTCCATCTCCTGTGGAATCCAAACCAGAAACGAATGCTGATACAATCATTCTGGATGCCTCGATTTGTGATGATGAGGATATAACCCAGATTATTTCGAATGCTTCAAGAATCTCGTCTTCAGATGTAAAACCTGAAGTGTTCAAATCAAATTTGCATCAGGAACATGCCACAGACTGTTTCATCTGTCCTATTTGTTCAGAGAAGTTTCTGGAGTCTTCATGTCTGACTCGTCATCTCCAAATGCATCCTTCAAATGCTCCAATGTCAGGAACAGCATCGCCAACATGTGAACCAAGTTTCTTGTGCGATGTATGCGGAAAGTCTTTCAGACAGAAACTAGGGCTGACAACACATATGAATATACACATAGGAATCAGGAAGTACAAATGCAAATTCTGTGATAGAGCATTCCTTCAGCCGGGACACCTAAAGACTCACACCTTGACCCATACTGGAGAAAGGTCGCATATTTGTCACGTTTGTGGCAGGGCTTTTGCATTGGCTGGCAACATGAGGGCTCACATTAAGCTGCACAAGACATCTAATACAATGTCATGAAAATTGTGTTCAAAATACACATTTTTGAATTGCAATTAAATTAGATTGCTAGTATAACTCATTTTTCTTTGCACAATGTCCCATTAAATCTTATCTTAAAATGACAGTTTTTGTTGTTCTTTCTGATATTCGTTTTTGATTTCTGTTTACTTCACTGACCTGGTGAAGGGTATTATTAGTTGAGGGTGTATGAGTATATAGCCGACAGCAAGAATTGTGTTACATGTATCACGATCCGATAGAATTTGAACTGGTCAAGGGATATTGTAATTAGTCTAATTGCCCTTAGGGTTTGCTATGGCCGTACCTGACCGGAACCTGGGGCGAGAGTCCTATTTAAAGAAAAAAAAAAATGCATTAAACATAGGAAGAGGCTTAACAGTCATTTATCAGTTTATAGTACTCTGGCCCTGAACGTCTGTCATCAAATTCAAATGCATGGTGCCATTGATGGACTCATGAGTTAACTGGAGGAAGCAGCAATAACAATCGAGTAACAGATATTTTTCGATAATAATAAATAGAATTAAACAGAAGACTTTTGTGCGAATTAAGGGTTGTCCGGGAATGGGTTATGATGTTTACCTATGCACATGGGTTAACCAGATGAGATTATGCAAACTGCAATTGGATTCCATTTCGAATTATTGGTGCAATAAAACTGAACACTCTATAGTGTGGGCGTCGAACAATCACTATAGTAATTACTGTAATACAAATAAAGCAACCAATGAAATGTATATCAGAGTTAATCGCTTAAAATGTAATTTTAGCAAATGTTCCTTTAATGTATTAAGTAGATCATTCGCTTCTTTTTGTACCTCTTTTTTATGGCTGCCCAATATGGAATTTGTATAAACTTGATAAAATTTCTATCTGTTATCGTAAATGTTTTAA
>KB298688.1:89115-111778 GCA_000328365.1 Capitella teleta | reverse complement strand
ACCCAGAATTTGTTCTTCGCTCATCTATGGGGAACATTCAGAGTTGGTCAAAAGTAGTCTTATTATCTACTCATTGTTAGTGGCAAAAATTTTAATTTTGTTTAAATTTACTGATTAATATTACGACAAGAATAACTACCTGATGTATGGATCGACTATCTTATTATACGCCTATTTATGGAAATAAATGGAACACAAAGTCAAATTTGAAGGACTGAGGAACTGTTTAATGCAATTAGTGTGTGTGAGCTTAATCAGATGGCCCCTGAACCAGGAGTTTGGAATGTTATCTGTTGCATATTGCGCTTTGATGTAAACTCTGTTTTGTTGGTATTTTAGGATTGAAACATTAGTGCTGCAATCAAAAGTACATTCTCTCAATAGTCTTGAACCAAATCATGTAATGAACCCTTTCGGCATTAACCCACACTAATAATGCAAATTTTTTTTCAAGTTTGGGTTGCTTTCTGGCTTTGATTTGAGTAATTAATACACAAGTCGAAGCCGGAAGGTACTCCAAAGATTTAATTTTTTTGTTGCATCATTAGTCTGGGTCGGTGGGACGCAGCAAACGGTTCTTCATATTTAACGGTGATGTTGGTGGCTTCTGATGCCTAAAGATGACATCATACGAAATGGAGTGTAAAATAAACCAGGTCCAGGTGACTTAATTACACGTAATTATTCCCTTTCAGCGTATACAAATATTCATCCTTTTTAAAATGGGTCGTGTGGTAAATGGGCATGCTAAAGTATAATCTTATCATAATGGTATTACTGAATTGGTCTTAGACTCGTACCGGACCCCAGGTTTCTGTCTCTCTACAGGTCCTCGCCATCCTGGACCTCAAGGCTCAATCCTAATTATAGAGAATCCATGAAAACTTCTTCTAAAAATCCTAAAGTGATGAACAGCTATCTTATCTGCTGTCTCACTTGCGATATTTTGCCTTCCTGTGCACGCCTCTGTCACAAATGATGAATAAAAGAATATATAAATCATTCATGGTAGACATTTCGATAACGAATTGATGAATGTGCCGCTGGAAAACTCGTAGATCAAATTTTGCCGCGAAAATTATTGTGGACACAAAATGGCGACGGAAATCTGATCGCTACTCCGAGGGTTGCGAAATAGCAACAATGGCTGCCATTTTGACGATGGCGCCAAAGCTGGCTGCGTAATATCTTTTGAAATCAAGCCGATTTGTTATCGTCTCTGTTGTTTAACGGTTGATTTGGAAAACACGCGTTCTGATGTATGTATCAAATGTTACTCTTTATTAATTTTCTCATCCTGTGGTGTCGAAATTACCGAATTACTCATATGTCGAGTATTGTCAACGATCTTGTCGACAGACTAGGGGAATCAGATTTGAAATTATCGCGATGCTTAAGTGAGCTTCCTACTGTGGATTTGGTGTATTGATGGATTTTGATTGAATTAGTGTGATGGACCAAATTATTTGATTTATACGATTCGTTTAATACGCTAAAATTAGTGTCAGGGCAGCTGTTTTTCGTGTTTAAAAAGTGAGCGATAATAGGGGATGAAGTAGTTTTTTACTTCATACTAGTGCTGCTGGTATGTGTATGATGATGGTGATACTGTCGTAGCTGAGGATTGAGAGCGATCGGCCTGCTAGGAGTTATCCAATCATGCTTAATGTGTTTAAAAGCCTGTTTGAATAAATTATTTCAAGGCATGTGAAATACGCTCGGCCTTTTCCGTAATACACTAAATGTGACTAATAATACAGTAATAGTCATCACGCCCGTGCGTAATGTACTAATGTGTGATTTGTCACGCCTCGCTTCATGTCTTACTTCTTTTAAGCACTTATTGACATACTGGGAAGCTGAGACAAAGCGTATAATTATGGTGACAACCCAGAGTCATGTCACAAAGAAAATTTGTTATTTTTAGAATATATCAAAAGTATAGAAAGCTACGTGAGAAGAGGTACTGCAGTATCCAGTAGTCTTGAAATTTGTCAGTTTCACAGTAGGCGCAGGCGAGTAAATGCGCAAATTAAAAGACATGGACTGATATTATACATTGTATAATACATTCACCGTATTATATATTATACACTAAAACATGACTGGAGCTCGGTCAACATGGTTTTAATTTGGGTGTGTTGACTAAAACTGGACTAGGCAACACGCCGGGCGTGTTCACTAGTAGTTTCCATATCTATAATATCACATCGCAACCCACAATTATAAGATGAGCCCAGTTACTGCAAAAATTGACCATGACCATCGCATGACCATTTATGGCATGCATCCCCAGTATCCCATAATAATGATTTGTCTTTGAAATTTTTAGTCATCTGATCGACCGGCGAGGGATGGCGGCAGGCAAGATGGAGGCCAACAAACGCACTAGGCGCTCTGAAGTCAGTGTTGGCAAGTCCGTGATTTCCTGCGATGACGTTGCTCCCACACCTCCCCCACTCTCTGATGACAGTCCAGCGAAACGACTGAAAGCAGAACTTGATCGTGAATTGGAGGAAGACGAACAGAAAAGTGTGTAACGCTAGATAAACTGAAAAAATAATTGCTTCTAATTTTTCAAATTTGCAGTGGGCTTTTCTTCGCCTCCTCCCACCATGAGTCTGCTGAACAGTTCCTCTAGTTGCCCAAGTATTCGCAAAGAGAGAGAAGAGAAACCAGCTGAGGTGGGATTCAATTTGAATTTATGATGAAGCCATATTTCTTTATCCTTTACGCAGTTATTCCGAAAAGATCTCATCAGCGCTATGAAGATGGCCGATACTGAATCTCTTCAACCGGAAGAATATTTTGGGATTCAGGACCCATGGCGCCAGGAATGGGAACGTGGCGTCCAGGTTCCTGTGCACGATGAAGAACTCCGCAACGAACCCAACGCCAAGTAAGTTGATATTTGAAATGGCTTTTTCATAATTTCTTCTTGTTTTGCAGTGTTGTTGAAGGGAATGAACATCTATTAGGACCATATACATTC
The DNA here is from genome assembly GCA_000328365.1 of Capitella teleta. Classification (NCBI taxonomy): domain Eukaryota; kingdom Metazoa; phylum Annelida; class Polychaeta; family Capitellidae; genus Capitella; species Capitella teleta. The sequence continues at coordinate 108,786 of KB298688.1, read as the reverse complement.
AAACTGTGAGTGATTACATCTGTGGTTATGTTGTGCTTACTCATTTATTTTATAGACCTCACAAGAAATACTTGCACGCCTGCAATGACGAAACGTTCAAGCAGGGAATTCACGAATTGCACGACACTCAGTCGCTCGCGGAGCAGGTTTGTAGATACGATTTAGATGACCTCGACGTGTCCTGGTTGAACCGGGCGAATGAGGAATTTGAGCAAATGGGTCTTCCTGTTCTGGCCGAGTGGAGCATGGAGAGGGTGATGGAGGAACTGGAATCGCGTTGCCATGACAACACGCAGGAGAAAATAAAGAACGAAGCGGGGTTAGGAATTGAATATGATGAAAACATCGTCTGCGATGTCTGCAAATCAGTACGTAGCATGTGAAGGTGTAAATCACAAGTTTATAAAATGTTATTTTTTTAGCCTGAAAGTGAGGATGGGAATGAGATGGTGTTTTGCGACGCCTGCGATATTTGCGTTCACCAAGCCTGTTATGGGATCCAGAAAGTTCCAGAAGGATCCTGGTTGTGCCGAATCTGTGCCCTTGGGATTAAACCCATGTGTATATTGTGTCCTCGAAAAGGAGGAGCTATGAAAAGCACAAAGTCAGTAATCAACAAGTTACTTTAATTAGTAATAATTGATAATTTTCAGAAGTGGAACTAAATGGACACATGTCAGCTGTGCTCTGTGGATTCCGGAGGTCAGCATTGGAGTTCCAGAGAAAATGGAGCCGATCACGAAAATTTCACAGATTCCGGTTAGTGTTGAGCTAATTGCATGATGGTTAGTTATTCTTTCATATTTGTTCATATACTTTCCAGGCAAATCGGTGGTCGCTGATATGCACACTGTGTAGGGAACGCGTTGGGGCGTGCATTCAGTGTTGTGTAAAGACTTGCAATGTGGCGTTCCATGTGACTTGTGCATTTGGCCACGAATTGGACATGAAAACCGTTCTTGTCGAGTCTGGTTCTGATGTCCAACTCAAGGTCCGTGAGCTTTTACTGATCATTTTGCATTTTTCATTTTTTTTTCCTCTAGGCTCATTGTCCGAAGCACTCTAAAAAGAAGGAGGGTCCAGGGGCCAGCCCTCGAAAGACGTCTCAATCCCCCGTTCCGAGGAAAGAATCTGAAATGACAGAGCAACAGAAGACGGAATTCAGATCTCACAGGTTCTGTCTCTTTCTATTTATTGTGCTGCTTTTGGTGTCATTTCTCTTCTATTTGATATCCTTCTTTACAATTCCTCCTAATTTTTACTATCTCCTCCCTGGTTTCTCTTTTTACAGATTAGCCAAATTAGCGGAGACATTTTACACTCTCGTTGAATCAAAAGAAGTAGCCGAATCTTTGAAAATGAATGCCACAGTTGTGGATTACGTTTGGTCTTACTGGGTGCTCAAGCGCAAGGTAAGTACGCTGGCACTCCAATCCGTGGCTTCTGATTGGTCAGTTTCAGTCGCTGTTCAACCGCCCCCTCCTCATGCCCAAGACTGAAGAGGCAGACATCCTGACGAAGCAGCGTGAGGACTCACTGATCGCCAGAATGAAGATGTTCATTCACCTGCGACAGGACCTTGAAAGGGTTTGTTGGAGATATTTTGTTGCCGTTTCATTATTATTGCTATATGTTGATCATCTTCAGGTTCGCAATTTGTGTTACATGGTGAGCAGGAGGGAAAAGGTTCGGCGTCAGTTGTATCGTCTGAAAGAGGAGGTCTTCCACAAGCAGGTTCATTTTCTCACGGAGGATGACTCCGTGCTGAGTCGCAATGGAACGCGTGAATTCCATGCGGTCACCGAGGCTCACAAGTTGAAAGCGAGTGAAAGCGTCTATGATCAGTATGACGGATTGCTTGCTACTGCGCGATACTACGATCGTATCAACGGGGAAGGCTCCAAGACCCCTCCTGAGCCCCCTGCTCTTAAATCACGTGGACCCGGTCGACCTCCAAAGAAAGAGGTTGCCAAGGTTGATGAGGTCAAAGAAGTTCCCAAAGTTGAAGAGGTCAAAGAGGACATGAAAGAAGAGGAAAAAGTTGAAGTTGAGGTCATAGCTGAGCCAAGGGTCACAAGGATGCGCGTCATGTCTCCGTGTCCTGCTGTTACAAAGAGTCCCTCCCAGGGCTCCCAGAGTCCCCTGTCGCTCCCCAGATCCCCTCACCCGGGGTCCAAGAGCCCCATCTACGGCTCATCGGCTCCTTCGCTACCAGAGCAGAAGAAGAGCCCCAAAGTGGCAAAGAATCTGTTCGACAGTTTGTGTGAAGCTGACAATGACGTACGGAAAGAATTGAGGTCACGTGTCGTGGTGACCCCTGTGGCGGAGATTGATGCCTGTGGAACTCCGCCCAGGGTTGAGCGCTCGACCCCATTGAAGGATGACCAGTCCCCTGTCATCCCTGAGCCCATCATCATTGCGCCTCCGTTGTCCAGTAAAAAAGAACGCAAGCGGTCGGCCCTTGACCGAATCGTTGGAAATCACTCCCTTGTGGTCAGTCCAGCCATAAAAAATAAGGTCCAGCGTCGATTATCCCGGCGCAAGACTGAGTGTGATGGACATATGCAGAAGAAGATTGACCGGTTCTTCCGCAAATCTGACCAATGGTCATCCTCCAGGAAATCCTGGGAGAATGAGAATCGGTTGTCACTGCCTCGAACTCGTAGCGGTCGCAGTACCCCTGCCTCCGAAAGCAGTTGTGCTCCTGCAAATAGTGACAGTGAATATGTCCCTTCTGAAGGTGAGGAAGTAAATCAGAGGTCATTAAGGTCACGGACTGATGAAACGTCAAGAGATAGTTTGGGGTCAAGCAGTTCAGGGAGAAGCAGCACTCGTTTAAAATCAAAAACATGATTTTAGTATCATTTTAGTCTCTTTTTATCGTTCTCATTTTCAACATCTCCATTTTATATTAATAATAATTACCATCTTGCAACTTTTGATTAATTTTTTTTTTTTCTTAATTTCTCTTGTAAATTAATTTCGTCTTCATTTCCTTCTCAATAAAGACTTTATTGTGAGTTATGGTGTCCACGAGTCTTGTCTTTAAGCACAATTTGTTTTATCTGGACTGTTTATTGTATTCATTCAATCGCTGAGGTAAATCTGTTTTTTAGGTTTTAATCTGGTCAAAATGGAAGTTATAATTATTTCTGTGTAAATTTTATTTGTTATTTTTGTACATAAAAATGGATCTTAATAAAATGAATTCCAAAATTTGAAGAATTCGCTGTTTTCTTTAGTTCATATTTTAAAAGGTTTTGACTCAGTGATACAGGGAAATTTATATCAGTGGGCGGAGCAGATACGGTATGTAATTAGCATAATGAATCAAAACAAACTCCACGAGGTAATGTTATTTACGGAAGTACTGACGTCACAATTCTGCTGTTCCATTCATTCGTCTCGTTTCTCTTAAAATTAGCATATAGGAATATAACCGCAATCACAGCAGATTATGTGTAGGCAATATTTGGGTTATAATATTTTTATCATATTAGGATTAGCTCAGTCGTGAAAAACGGCTAAATTTCTGTCTTGAAGCGATCAAGCATGCAGTCCGCATAGGGAGTAGCTCCGGAGAACGGCACAGCCGATACACAAGCGCAACATGGCGAGTGACAGCCAAGCGAAGCAGTGATTACGATAAACAAACGCGTGATAATGTCGCCACCGCCCGCTAAGGTTCGTAATTTTGCCATTAAATCATAGTTTATTCATTAATCTCTCATCTATAGACATAAGGCGTCATATCATATTCGTTTTGTAACGACTTTCGTTGATTCAATTTTGACAGGTGAAGCACGGGGTGCTTCTGAAGACCGTACACGCTGAACAACTATCTAAGCTGCAATTGAAGCATCAGCAAGAATCGGAGTTACTGGAAGATATCAGGTAAACTCTTCAAATTGAATACACAAATTTTGCTCTACCATACAATCAATCTGCCATCTTGGGTGCGTGTCGTTCAACCAATCGTTCTCATATCTTCTCTCCAAACAGGTCCTCAACATAGCCTAATAATGATACTAAATTAGGGTGTATATGTAGGCCCATAGCACCTGCACCATGTGCATGTATATGCCTATGTGCATTGATATTCCACAATAAGGTCATACTCCTTGAATGTACAAGATTAATTACTAGTACATAGCAATTAGTTTCAATTATTACGAACTTACTCAATTGTTAACAAATCAGGCCTACTGTTGCCTACTGTAATCTCTGCATATACAGACTAACATACCGGAGCCCCTTCGGCCCTCATGGCCCAGGCCGGTTGCATAACCGATGTGGTTCTGGCGTTTTTCCGATAGCTTGTTTGATGTCTGTTTATTGTCTGACCATTGGTCTGGCGGGGGGTCAAGCAAGCACTATCATTCAAGCACCAGTTAGTGGCCATTTATTGTTTACACTTGGCGCAATAATCGTCGTTATTGGAACGTTAACATGGAAGCATTAATTGAAGCGTGTTTCTCCATTAGCACAAACCAGAGCGAACTTTAGTCCTGCTCATGTGTTTATTGGAAAGCGCAAGAAAAATAAATACAGTCGCCGTGGATAGGATAATAAGGATTAATATATTCACATTGGATGCATTCACAAGTGTTGCACCATGTACAAAGGAGAATGTTTGCCAAATTTTGTTGTTGCAAACTCTGGCATTGATATTTATGAAAAACAAAGTCTTTCTTACTTATTTGAAAAACGGGTAGAAACCCCGGTGGTATAATCGCTGACTCATCGTATCCAGGCGCCCTTTATCCAGGCCGGGATCTAGTTACCATGACAATAAATCATGGCGCTTTCTTTCTCTCTTTGTCTTTTGTTTTTCTCTGCGATTTTTCTTTTTCTTGATCGACGCTAACACGTGTATTTGGGATGAAGTAGTCAGTTGTGGTTTGAATGATGAGTTCTACGTGGAGCGGGTCTGCTGTTTAGCACTTGTAAAATTTTGTTTTGTACATTCCATGCTCTGATTTATCGAATCATTGATTCAGATTTATGCTCAGGAAACAGGTGGCACCGACTGCACCGTGCCAGTTTAATATTTCCACGCCATTTTCTACTACTTTTTTTTACGTCTTTTTCAGGAATTTTGCCAAACAACGATCAACCATCGAACGCGAATACTCATTGGTCAGTACCATTATGTTCTACTAGGCAACCGTATCTAAGGCAACAGCACCACTGGTTACGCAATCAATGCTCCCAATGGGGTCTGATTTTCGCATCTTCCAGCAGCTTAATCATGCTCAGCTGCGAATTCTGCACCCCCTCCCTCGATCTCCTCCCCCCCCCCCTTGCTCCTCCAAATCCGCGATCTCTTCCCCCACGTGTTCATCGATGACTGACGAACGCGCGTGCGTGAAATCAAGTTCACATGGCGCGTTGACGGACTGATCTCAGTAGTCTCGCGAATAAACCGGATTAATTGATCAATTTCAGCTGAAATTCAGCATTTTATTATTGTCTCTAATCGCAAATGAAGCTCGCAACCGAAGACTACAAGTGTATCTCCTGAGCGTTTATGTTTTTTCCCCTACCGGAAATGCCTCGTATCTGACAGTTAACTGTTGCCACGACCGAAGAAGCGCTCTTTGTACAGGATTTAGGATCAATTACCAACTGATACAGAACACCTGGATGCCTGCTCTGACACGCGGCCTGGAACCATAAAAACTTTTGGCGCTAAAATGTTCCAAATCGTTTAAAAACAAAGCGACTGGCAAAGTACTTGCGCAATGTTATGAGCACTATTTTTATCTATAGCTCCGCTGTCAACTGAAGGATTTCTTTCCATCGCCACCTGGTCGATTTCCAGATTAAACAACGCCCCACCCCCTCCCTCGTTTTATCACCCGGGAGATTTCCCCGATGCGGAAGGATTCTTTATCTGCTCCGGTTTCGCTTCTGCGCTTCGCAAACGATACGATTTCTAAGCAAAATCATCTTTCGGCACCCGAAGGCACACAGTGTAAACATCGTATTGCTCCGATCTGCTCTTCGGTGGCGATGGCTATCCCCTTACTAAACACACTCATTTTACGTGCACCTCCTTCTGTCTGTCCAATACTAATCGATGAAGCACTTAGTAGAAGCACAAATTGTCTCCGTTGTGAGGGTCGGTCACGCAATTGTTACTGTACTCCGCCTTCTTCACTATGCGGTCACGATTGCTGTGCGTGGATATGCACTGTTATCTGGTCACTGCAGCCTCTTCTTGGAACAATGTCGAGTTCACGTATAATATCAGTCGATATTGACAGCTGATGTGTGGCATATATACGATGATGTGTTGTTACTTTGTACAAAGGACCTTTTGATCTAAATGATATATTTTCGTGTCAGGCGTCGAAAGGGCGTGTGCCGTATACCATAAAAGAAAGACCCCCCCCTCTCCTCTTGTATCACCCGTCCTGCCTCTTCCCACCCTCGTCGCTCTCCCTCTCAGACGTCGTGGCAGCTACTCCCGACTCAAATTATTCCCCTTCCGTTCGTTCCCACCGGGATCATCTGTGGAGTGTCGCCATTCATCGTCTTGAATAAAGGTCACTTCACCGTTTCGCGGGAAGACTGCTCACTGTGTGGTCACCACACAAACTGTGTTGTGTGGTCACTGTCATGGTTGGCCATTTTATGCTTGCGTCTTTTGGCTCATTTGTAGAAGTGCTCTCTGCAAAACCGTAAAACAGTCACGTTTCTGTCCAGACGAAAACCTAAGAATCCTGTGGGATGTCGGCCCTTTCATCCCCAATTATTTCCTCCGGAATTCCCCCGTCCCTCCTTCCCCTTTCGTCCCGAAAGGAGTCCTCCGAATCAATTAAGTCAGGTGAAGGTCGGGTGTGCCTATACCATCCTTCAGATAGCGATCATGGCGTGCAATGCCTGTACATGCTGCTTCCTTTCTGGTCACTTCAGTCTGAAATCTCTGGGCCCCCTTCTAATTAATATTGCTTCCTTCCCCTCTGCGTATATCATCCCCCGTGGGATGATCCATCTCCATTCGCCATCACCGCGAAACACGATTTATTTCCTTCCATATACACGATTGCATGGGATATGATCCAGAGATGCATTGATCTCCCCGTTCCCCCACTTATCTCCCATCGCTTCCCACAAGAACGGACGCCCTCCTATTTCATTTGAACACACTTTGAGTTGACCCGTTGGCTGCTGCTATTCAGTTATGACTGCGCCACGTGGACCAGTTAATTCGTTGCATTAGAGGCAGCGCCTGAAATCTTTGCGCTCGGAAGTCGCCGCGTCGAATCTGTCGATCGAACACATTGCTCGTGTATTGATCTCGTATTGGTCGACCCGGTGCTGGCACAAGGCACAGGCGGCAACCCATTGCACTCCAAGGTCACTCGTACCCGCCGAATCCTTCCACTGTCAGGGCTGCCCATCTAAGCCGTGCTACGAACGCCTATATTTTAACCATGGGCGCCATTCTTTGTGTGGGAGAATTTTAACGAAATGAACGCGTTCCTTGTACGTTTGCATTGGCATCCAAAAGATAAAGGATGAGAGATGCACGGCGTTTCAATCAACAGGCTCTTCATTGTAAACAAACGCACGTGTCCGCACGCGTGCCTCTCGGGAATATCCCTCATCAGGGCTGAATTGACGATTCTGACAGACAGCCTCAATTCCACCAAAGGAACTCCACTTCCGGTTGACGTTCTTTTCTTTTTGGCCTCTGATCCGGGAGACAATGGCGATCGATGTTTGTATTGATCTTCCAGATGATAATCACAAACGTCCTTCGCTCACTCTGTCTTTGTGGCGTCTTTCACGTCGAAAGCATTCCCTCTAATCATCCATTATGACTGGCGCAACTCATATGTGCTCATATACACATATTATGACTGTCGTGGTCAGATAGCCATATGTGCTATATCAACATAATTATTATGATTGGTCACATGACCTTATGTTCTCTTATTCACTTATTATATTTGTCATGGTCAGATAACCATGTTGTCATTGAACGGGTCACAATATCCGCCAAATGTCAAGGCTCAATTTGCGATCCCAGACGGATCACAGGATGCAAATCCGGATCTCTGTGCTCCTGCTTTCAGCTATATTTAGGGCTCATCGATCGGTGACCGCATTTTCCCACCGTCATTCGTGAGAAAAGGGCTTACACTTTCATGTCGTTAGCACGGAAATTCCACGGTCATCTCTTCAGCGACCATTCTCACCATGCCGTGCTAATTAATAAGCACTGCATATAGACCGTGTAAATAAGAGTGCCATCGCGAGAAAACTGATCTGCCCCGTGCTGTCATCCCTGGTTTAGCGCTGATCTTTTTGCCGAGGCCCTTTTGCGGATTTCGCTTATCCTCTTGGGGACTGTTAGATCAGTATCCTCGGGATATGTGATGTTGATGTGAGCTGCGGATTTTCTCTTCGTTGCCTCGTTCCTGTGGCTTCGCCGTGTTCTGACTTATTCAGCGTCCGCGTACAATATGGTCCCCATACGCACCGAGGCTGGTGCATTACGTACAGTGGTAATCACACATGTATAGGTTTATAAGCTATATGCACGTATCATGTATTTACAATGCAGCTGATTTGCCTTATTACGCGAATAGCGATGACTCCCTTTCCCCCAATGCGCCACCTGCCGCCAAGATTCTTCAGCTCTGGCCATTCAGAATGAATTGACCAAATGCCAATGTTCATGTTTTGTCTAGCGCCCAAGTGAAAGGTATTTCGTGTTTCGTAATGATCGAGGCCGGATTGTAGACGCGTGGATCGTGCATATGAGCTCATGTGTAATGGCTGGGCTTCTCCTTCGTGTCATCTCAATGTGTTTTGTTCATAACGGATTCCCCTCCAGAGAGAAAGATGGATGGCGCATGCGTCGTTGCTCAAAAGTCTCATTAATGTTCCGGCAGCGAAAAGCGATCGTTGTTTTTGGGTGAGACATATTATGGTGTCCGTGAAAGGCGGGATTCCAGGGATAAGCCAGGCTCCACTGACGTCTTCTGCGCATGCACCTGCCGTTTGGTTTCCACAGCACGTGTTTATCGTCTGCCGTCTTGAAGACTCTTCGCCCATTTGTACTCGCAGCACACAAAACATAAGTTTACGATCGCATCTTCGTTGAGTGGTGCTGGACAACCACTCTACGCCTTTACAGTTCATTGCTCGCTGGCGTTGCCATGGATACACATCTATCTCTGAGTACTTCATTTGTTTGTTTTATAATGCAATAAAGCGAAATGAGAAGCCTCTGCATTGACAACGTTGGCCTTTCCAGATCCCGCTGGGTCCTGTCAAACGAATTTCTAATCAAATATCGATGATGACTTATTGGTATAAACCTGGCTGGCCGGCACGACTACACAGCCCCAGCGCAACAAAACCGACTTGTATACAATGCAGCCGGATTATCTGTATGCAATGCAGTCTTAGGCGGAACACTTTTACACAATTACACCATAGCTCTGTTGATCACTCGGGATCTGGTTCATCGTCGCTGGATTCACGGGAGATTGGCGCATGCGCACAAAGATGTCGATACTAATTATGCGATGTAAACCTACGTACAATGTATATAGCGAAGCATGAATTAAAATCATTGATCTTAATGGACTGAATGAACCGGGCGGCAATGTTCTGTCGTTTTCAAGTCGCCGGTCTTAGTTCGTAATTCTCCCGCAACGACGCCTCTGTTGTTTCTTGATTCTATTCAGTTGCCAAACTGTGCGGTAATTAAATACGATGTGATGTCATAAAGATTAAGGTATGAATAATAAAAATGTGAACTTGATCAGGGACAAGATCAGTAGAACCAATCGATGATTGTGATGGTTGTCAAATTGGTCGGTTGCCAACATTCCTAGAGAGCCCTTGTTTAACCTTTAATTATTCATTATTCAATGGATGATTCGTTATTCACAGGCGTTGTCTAAATTAGCGCAACAGTACCTGAAGCGCCCCCAACCGCCTCTCACGGAACTCCCGAATGAAGACGGCAAAGATTTCAGGTTAGTTGATCCATTATTTTGTACATGCTGATGGCTCAAATTAGCTATTTTATCTCTGATCATTACTGCTGTTAATTGCGAGACCAGGTTTCTGACTGGTGCGTGGTATCAAAAAAGGGATTATTCATTTATTTTTATTAGAACAAAAATGATCTAGATGTGAATTTGAAATCTGGTTTCGCAAGTTCTGTTTCTATAAAATGTGCTTTGACTGTGATGACATCTCTTTCTTTGGTCAAACAGAAAACCGCTGGGAAGGTAGGTCACGTGATCTGTGTGTATTCCAGTGTATTATTTACGTTATAATGTTATGCACTCATTAGGTTTAATTACATATCACTATTTTATGTTACACTATGTATATTGTTTTATATACTTTCTATATTCTACTCTGTATTCTGCTAAAATTATCTGAAACTTCGACTTTACAATTTTTCATATATTTTTTTATTCATTGTTTTTTTTCTTTCGTCAATTCTCCCTGAAGCAATCTATTGCACTTTCTGGGATTTGTTTGGAATGCAATACGCTTGCATAATTATATAACTTTATCTTATCAGCTTTTTGCTATCATATATTTCGTTTGCTGTCGAGTAGTCATACACCAGATATACGGGTACTTCTATTTCCATCATGCGTAGCACTCCCCTCGTCTCTATCGTTGACAACAACGCGTGGGTACACGGTCGCAGGGAATTATCATTTGGCGAACTGGGTGTTGGTGGAGAGTGGTGGCTTATACAGGGTGGACCATTTGTATGTGTGATCATCACAATTGATTAACACGAGAGCGAAAGTCAAACGAACGATCTTGAAAGCGAAGTACTCGATCTGGGGAAGAGCAACAATAGTGGTGTAGAATTGCGTGGACTGCTGTAAATCGCTCAATCTAATCTCCGTTCTCTTCTTCTCTTCTCTTCCTTATCTTCTTCTGGTGTATTGTTCCTGCGTCGATTTTCTTTGGGTTTCGTCTGTATTTCACTTTTAAGATTCTTTGTTCTAATGATTTTCGGATATGAATCAACGAAATCTTAATTTAAAAAGTTGCATTTTTATGGTTTGGTTTGTACGCAGTATCTAAACGCTGGATGGGGAATTTATCATTGTGTAGAAGGCTGTAGATAGGAGTTCTTTGAGTTGCCCAGATATGTCTCTGCTATCAGACCTCGTGAATCCGGTCTCTATTGGCTGCATTACGTATACAGATAGCCAGTGAGAGTTAATCTATTAATAATTGAACTTGGATGAAAGCTGGATATTGTGGAAATAAGATCGGATGTAATAACCACGTGGGATGAGTAATGGTGTTCAGGATTGATTCCTCATTTTCCAATGTTCTCTCATTCTCACTTCTTCCTTCAGAACCATCCACTCCGTGTGGCGCACGGTCCTGGATGAAACAGATCGTGTTGCAAAGATCCGACTCCAGGCGTCTGACACGTACTTGCAGCAGATATTTGAATCATGCAAACCTCTGAAATCCTCACGCATCTCTGTGGCTAAGAAGGTTTGGTGTTCATAGATAGATTAATGAATTATGTTTTCTCTTTTCAATTCTTAACAGGAGTTTGATCATCTGAAGACACTTCAGACTGAACTCTCGCAGTCTGTGTCTGATATGCTCAAAGGCCACAAAGTTTACAGCGAAGATGAGCATTTGTCACATGACGCGAGAAACAAAGCGGCGGATGCGGACTCAAAGTGAGGCTCTCCTCTTCCTTCTCCTCCTTCTCTTATATTAATTCCCCTTCACAGAGTACGGAATAAGTCAACTGGGATCTTCACGTCACTTGCTAAGCTGCAGCAGCAAAGTGCAAAAGTGAGTCTACCAAATATCTCCATTTTAATTTAATTGGTCACCTTTTTTGTTTCCCGTAGCTCAACAATCGCAAAGACACGTGTGAAATCAAGTCGACATTTTCACGCAACGAATACCTTCTGGCGTTGGGTGCAGCTAATGCTCATTCGTCACGATACTATACCAGTGATCTTCCAGAGCTCATGAAGGTCAGCTCTGATGGTCTGATCCCTTATGCTGAACTTTGATCTCTTTCACAGACGCTAGATGGAGACTTGTATGACAGCATTCGTGATTTCTTCACCATTCTCTCCACGACCGAACTTGAGTGCTGTGGAGTCACTCAAGAGTGCTTTACTCACATCCTCACAGATTCCACCAAGGTGACCTTCAAGTGCCCTTAAATTGGCGTTAGTGACCTTGTCTTTGTCCTTGCAGATCAGTCGACATTACAACAATTTGTGTTTTCTCCATGATAATCTCGTCTTGACCGACCTTGTGCAATATCAATTTGAACCTCAGGATAATGACCCAGTTAGTTAACCAGATATTTTGACCCTTCATTTGTCACCTTGATTTGACCTTCAGGTTAGCAAAGTTAACAAAGACCACAATGCTGACGTGACCTTGGACCAAGAGGCAAAGAAATGGTCGATGTGTGTCGCGAAGGAGGAGGGCAAGATACGCCAGCACACTCGTAAAATGCAGCAACTCATCGACAGAACAGCTTCCAATGGAAAGCTCAGCAAGGTGAGAAATCACTCTTTTTCTTGTGCACACACCCTTCCTCGATCAGGGCTCAGATGATTCGGTTGAAGCTGACCATGGCCCAAGTTCTCCAGTCGATGTTGACGTCAAACTTGACATCTTCCGTGAACAAATTCGAAAAGCCGAGGTTTGCCAACGAGAAAAGCATAAAATTAAGTGTATTCAATGCAATTTTGTTTAGTTAGGGAAGTTGAAAGGTCAAGCACGACTTGATGTCCTACGTGCGGGAGGCGTCGCTGTGGACGGTTATTTGGATGAAGCCAACGCTCAGATGGAGAAGAAAGACGAAGAAGACTCCATGAAGCAGACGACTTCATCTGTGCGTTCTGAAAGCAACGGATGCTCTGAGGTACGTTCAACGCATGACGCATGAGAGATGCATGAAAACCCTGGCTAACAACATCTGGAGAGAAGCAGTTTGCATGAGTGATGCGTTATTTCCTTTAGAGCCGCAGCATTTCGGTCGCTGATCCTGACCACGATAGCGCATTTGTGTGTGACACATCAAGCGTCACGTCACAACCCACTGCCCCTAGTGACAGCACGTACGTCAATTACCAAGAAGAGGATGATTTTGTTGATGACACGTTCACTGAAGCGAATTCAACGCGATCTCTGAGCGCTGGGTACTCATCCGGTCGTGTCTACCCTATCAAGTGCTTCGCTCTTTATGATTTTGAGGTGAGAGAAAGTTAGAAAAAATTATTTTGATTTCATTTTCGTTTTTTTTTTTTTCACTTCAGGCTAGTAATGGAGATGAGTTGAGCATCAAGGAGAATGAAGCTCTTGACTTGATAGGAGATGGTGATGGGGACGGCTGGCTGAGGGTGAGCTACCTCATGTACCTCCACCTCTCCTCTGAACACCTCCTCTCTTATTCAGGCACGCAATATTGAAGGCCAATTAGGCTTTATCCCGGAGAACTACGTTCGAATGGCGGACGAAAACTCGGACCCAGTTGACCCGAATGAAATGAGTGTTGATGCTGACCCAATGGAAGAGGTTACGACCCCTGAGGCTTCGGCCGAGCGCATTAGCGGGTACTCATCAACCGATTATGAGGTCCAAGCAGCCAGCGAACGAAGCATAGACCAAGTGGTTCCCTCTGGTGAGCATTCATATGCTAGTTGGTTATACTCCATGTTTAATCCACTAATCTCGATGTATCAATATATAACTTAATCGGCCTTTGCATGCAGATGGATTGTGGGCACGAGCGCTTTATGATTACTCAGCAACTTGTGATGAAGAACTGAATTTCAACGAAGGGCAGTTGATCCAGGTTCTACGCAAAGACCAGGATGGTGATGGATTCTGGGAAGGAATCCTAGACGGAAAGATCGGTGTGTTCCCTTCACTGGTAGTTGAGGAACTTCTGAGTCCTGAGGCGGCCGCAGCACAGGTTAGGCATCCTGCTTCACTATACTGCTTCTCTCTCTTTTTCGTGGCCAAACATAAAACCCAGCTAACATTATCTAACACTCTCTTATTATTATTAACATTATTTTTCTCATTTTTATAGCATGACAGCTCTCAAGGTAAATTATTTACACGGGTATTCTGGTTGCAACTTGCGTGATTTCTGGTTTCCTCGTTTTCCAATCATTCTGTAGATGAGCCGGACGCAAAATTAATCAATCAGAAAATGTCCAAAAAGATCTTTTGTTTGCATTCCAGGCGCTTACCTCTCCAGACCGCCCAGGGCCTCCTCCCTTCAACCCCCCGGAGTTGGGTATGCCAGCCCCCCCGCACCTGCAACTTACACGCCCTACCCCCAGTGACGAGGACTTATCTGTTGATCTTCAAGGTAATGTCACAGAGGTCGTTAGATAATCGTGAAGCACCGTAGTTCCAATTGCATGAATCCTCTCCTAGTAGCTTCAGTTGTTTTTGTTGTTTTTGTTTTTTTAGGTGGCATGTTGTGTGATGGTTTCTATGACAACACAGATTATCACCAAGGCAAGCAGCCCTACTACTATCTACAGAGCAACCAATATGTTTCAGAATCTATCATCTGACGTTTGTTCTTGCATAATCCGGTCACAATGTAATGCTATTATTATTAACATGTATTTTGATGTGTCAACCAGATTAATGTTCTACAGGTAATAGCATTTAAATATTTAACAATTGCAGATTGACTCAGTTATAATATTATCACCATATCATTATGTGAGTGTAGGTTTGGCTGCCATAAATTTAGGTCGTTGCCGAACAACGGTTGCTATGCATTTCTGGTTTGTGTTATCGTGTGGATGTACTATTTTGATTGAGTACTGATTCATATTTGTATGTAAAAAAATTATGTGTTAATTAATTTGCTCCAATTTAATTATTTTTAATAATATCATTTATGTTTGATTATCTAGTCATAGAGAATACATGTATCAATGTGCAATTTTATGAATTTATTTCCAATTCCATTTACCGTAAATTGGTTAATAATAATGCGTACATGTATAGTGAAATTGGGTCTGAATGCACTTCAGCTGGGCGTCCAATCAGCTTATAGTACTTGCACTATTACATGGTTTTTTTTTCTGATCATTTCATCTGCTACACTTGACTGCTACAATTATTTCTTGATTTTGGAGATCTAACTGTACAACCCTGCATATTTTCCCGTTACATGACCTATCCTCCATTTTGTATTCAGTATAATGGCACATCATTTTGTGTCCAGGCCTAATCAGTAATCAATTACTGAGTATTGATGTTCGATAACTTGATATCTCTGCTTAAATTTATTGACCCATATCTTTGCAGTGTATTATCAAAAACCGCACTGTGTACAAAGCATTTTCTCGGTTATTGTATCAGTGGCAATGCATCTCGCGGGTGGAGCTATGCTTTTTTTGGTTGCGGAAATTAATTCTAGTGGCTTTAATGCATCAATTTCATGTCAACACAACAACTTAAGGGATATTTTCTCATCAAAAGTTCAGGTCCCATTTTGTATAACAAAGCTCTTGTATAGGTGTATATCCGGTATATATAAAGTATTTTGAAGGTAAACAATACTAATACATAATATAATATTATATCACATAATTATTTTCCGGAGTAATGCATTCCCATTGATACGATGAGTTGGTCGCCAAGCAAACACTTGGCCTGCCGAGAAAATGCGTTTAGTATAATATTATTACTGAGGTAGAGGATTTTATCAGAGATTTCTGATCACCAGTATACTGACTGGTCTGTATATCTGTTTGTCGCTACCCCCTAATCCCTCATGGTGCTTCTTACCCGTGTATAATTATGTTGTTTTTCTGATACTTCTTCTGAAAATATTTAATTCTTTACGTTATTTCTCAAATGGGATGGTTTAATTAACAGGGTCAAGTAAGTTAATTAATTCACACAAATACTGTTATACTAATGTCTAGTTACATAATATCCTTCATATAGATGAGAATAAAAATCATTTTCAATTTTGTGTGCGTTTTTTATTTATTGCATGACTTTAGTATTTAGTTTAATTGTTGTTTTAGTTGAGAGGGGGTTGGGATGGGGTATGGGGAATGCACCTTCAATCAGGTAAGAAATTTCTGAAATTTTCGATTGATAGAAATTGAAAATATGTTATTTATTTATTTATTTATTTATTTTCTCCAGGTAAAACCAAAGAGACAGAAATTGAAGGAGAACCTGAGAAAGAGGCAAGAGAAAACGAAAGTAAAGAGAATGGAGAAGAAGGGGAGAAAGCAGAGCAGAAAGAAATTGAACAAAAGGTGGAAAGAGTTGAGGAAACTCCAGAAGCTGAGAAAGACGAGGTTGAAGAGGAGGATCTTCTTCCTCCTCCTCCACCACCTCCTCCCATCGAGGAAGAGGAGGAGGTGGGAGGGGATATTTCTGAACAAGTAGTGACAGCAGAGGTTCACGACGGACCGGAAGAACAAGGTCAGTGCTTATGACCTCATTCTGATTATTTTCATCTTATTTTTTCGTATTATGCAGAGAATCCAGTGGCCCCCCCAGAGGTGTTTATTCGATTTTTCAATCTCGTAATTAGCTAACATTCTTCTTTATTTCAAGGATGCAACAAAAATTGAAAATGCTGAAGAAAAGTTGACTGATGAAAATCTCACTGGTGAATCAACTGTATAGAACTACAATATATATAGATCGATGATCGAACCAATTTGATTTTATTTTGGCAGCAACTTATGACTAACTTCATTCCTTGCTTTTCTTTAATTTATTTTTATTTATTAACATCTAAAAAGGAATGTCTACAAAATTTCCTAAATTATTCATCTCCGCATCTTAGTATCTGAGGTGTGTAATGGGAGCATACATTATCTCTGCTGATTTTTTTCTCTCTTAAATGGATGCTCCCTTGAGAAAACGGATTGTTAAACTTTAGTACTTGAATATAGCTTGTGAATATGTTAGATTTGTGTGCATTTTACATTATATAATCACTTGAGTAAACATTCGGAATATGCAAAGTATTCACATGCAATAAAATCGTACCTCATTCTCTATAGACCTGTGTTTTGTAGTTTCACATATCACCTCATTCATAGCGCTACCGTTTAGTACAAACATAGCTCACAATCTTTGTGCCAATTCATGCTAATTTAGCTAATTTATACTTCATTTGTATAACCCAATTGTGTGAATAGTTAATAAACGCCAACGCGTCGTTTTGAGTTACTTTCTTCCTTGGAACTTTGGAATAGTATTTAATTATTTTTGTGCCTTGAACTAGATTTGATTGTATTCATATGTTTATCATTGAGTACTATCTTTTGAAAAAAAACTTACCTTTTTTATATACTAGAATTATACATGTACTACATGCACTGTAATGCATATACTAGAATTATACATGTACTACATGCACTGTAATGCACACAGGGGCTCTTACCAGTGAGCGAGCATATATATGGACCAAACTCAATTCAGTGAATGCTTACTGTCCATATATATTCTTATATACTGTCTAGAAGGCTGCATAGGCATTTCATGTATCCAGAGCCCACTGGTAAGACTCCTGTGGTAATGCACAGGCATGGGGGTCGGTATATATAGGCTTAATACTCTCGCCATAACTTAAGTCCATAAGCCTCGTAAATTGTGAGCATTTGGCTTAAAAGAGCCAATTCCTAATGCAAACAGGGACATAATAATATGCCTGCAACTGCAACATTAAACATTAATTTCCAAAGTACTACTGTTGGCTTTTATTATAGATTTTTTTTTTTTTGAAAAAAAATCTATATATCGCTTTGTTTGTTTGTTTGTTTTTTTTTTTTTTTTTTTTTTGTCCGTCTGTACCGATATTTCTTGGCTCGATAGCTACTTGAATATACGCACGAATATCGCCAAATTACAGAGGGACAAGGACAATTGAGTTTTCTAGCTCTCATTGAAATTTTGAGGTCAAAGGTCAAAGGTCAAGGTCACAGTGAATCATTGAAATTTGAAACGGGGTTGGCCCTAGCTCATTCATTATTTTAGCTACGGCTTTGTAGTTTACACCAAACGATTTAGTGCAACGAGATGTACAACAAAACATATCGCTATAATGGCGCTGGGATGCACCGTTCTTGCGTAATCTTGCATAACGGTAATTACGAAATATTCAAAGGCTAATGTCTCGGTTGTTATACAAGCTGTGGCATTGAAATTGACACAGAACATTGCTAGTATATACATCTTATTGATTCCAAAGTGTTAGTTAATTAAATTGAAGTTCAAGGTCATGGTGATAATTAACGCTTTTGATTGCGTAATTTGATGATTATTTCGAATTGTTTTAACTTTAATGTTTTTCTTAGTATAGTGCAGCGTGGCCTGTCTTGTGCTCAGAGAAAATGATCAATTTCATCATATTTGTCAGTGTTTACTCTATACCATTTTGAGGCGACACTTAGCCTTTTCAGCGTCTTCATCTGAAAATCACAGTCCAGCGGCAAAGTCGCGGACGCACACGCAGGAGTCCCGAGGTCGAATCGTCATTTTTTTTTTTTCATCTTAATATTATTTTTATTTATAAATTTTCTTGTCATTTCTGAATCTTGGGAGAATGTCGAGGAAGACTGGTTCCACCGTTGATTTATTACACCATTATTACTTATTACTTGCAACATTTATTCACGATAATCAGTGGACTAACCAATTCGAAGTAGAAGCTCGCCACTATTTTACCGAATCATAGAGCACCAATCCTTGCTTGAGGTGCGTTATGTTTTCTCCAGCGTTGATTTATTATAAAATGGGGGCTGTGAGTTGTGAGACTGACGTTGTGATTCTGATAAACTCAAAGGTCGATATCTAAGTTGTTATGCTAGCTGTTGCATTGAAATTTACACAGTATTTTGCTAGCATATTGGTCTGACAGAATCCGAAGTTCTAATCCATTACATCGAATTTCAAGATCATGGTGGTAATTAACGCAATTACATGAGTAAATTGATAATTATTTCGAATTTTCTGAATTTTAATGTTGTTCTTAGTAGATTAAAGCGTGTACTATCTGTCAATGCTTTGAGAGAACCGAAAAGTTTCATCTTATTTGTCTGTGTATACCGTCGAAAACCTTTTTTGGCGACACTTTGCAATTTTTGCATCATTTTTGAAATATTTTCTATCGTAATCTTTTTTGTTTGAAATTTTTTTCTTTTCTGGACTACGGCCTTCTCTCTAAAAAAAATCTATACTTCAGGCTTCGACTGATTTCTTGTTTTTTTGTCCGTCTGTACCGATATTTCTTGGCTCGATAGCTACTTGAATATACGCACGAATATCGCCAAATTACAGAGGGACAAGGACAATTGAGTTTTCTAGCTCTCATTGAAATTTTGAGGTCAAAGGTCAAAGGTCAAGGTCACAGTGAATCATTGAAATTTGAAACGGGGTTGGCCCTAGCTCATTCATTATTTTAGCTACGGCTTTGTAGTTTACACCAAACGATTTAGTGCAACGAGATGTACAACAAAACATATCGCTATAATGGCGCTGGGATGCACCGTTCTTGCGTAATCTTGCATAACGGTAATTACGAAATATTCAAAGGCTAATGTCTCGGTTGTTATACAAGCTGTGGCATTGAAATTGACACAGAACATTGCTAGTATATACATCTTATTG
>KB298688.1:30549-88693 GCA_000328365.1 Capitella teleta | reverse complement strand
TAGATGTACGAAATATGCAAGAAAAAAAAAGCCATGACTACAGACGTGTTTCATGTTGGGTAATACGAAACCAGGAGAATTTGCGAGAGCCAAAGATGTCCGAATCACTGCAGAGAAGTCGATCGATCAACAGCGCAACTTCTGAACCGAAATGCAACGAGTGAAGCGAACCCAGAAATTCAAGACGTTGATGAATGATGAAGTGACTGGGCAAGATGGTATACGGCATCTCTTCTGTGAAAAATTCAAAGAACTGTACAACTGTGTTGCCTATGATGAAACCGAAAGGGAAATGATGAAATGAAAATGGAGTCCGTTATGATGATCATAACGTATCAGTAACTTTCAGGCGAGGTTCCAATGAAAAGCTGAAAGCCAGCAAATCAAGACATTTATGTGAACCGCTTTCGACATTTCAAAAACTCATGCAATGCACTATCCCCCCCCCCCAATGCACCCATGTCTCCATCCTGCTCCAGATGATAGATACTCAACGATTCATTTGCTCCCCAAACGATGCTTCAAGTAAACGCTTATTCCAATACCCAAAACACGAAGAAATCTATCTGATAGCAACAACTTCAGGTCAATAGCGCTAAACATTTCCATTGATACAATCTTTGATAATAATGTCACAGTGGGGATACGGTTAACGGAGAATGCCCGGCTTATCATTTGCATATCATTAACGACCCCCACGGTTGGCATAGGATTGCAGTCAGCCGGTTTAACCCACTGAGCTATTAATTGGTGAATTGCTTCCTTCGAAGGCATTCTATTGCGTTTGATCATCTCAGACGATGGTTTGCAACAAACCTCCACCAACTAAAATTCGCCGTCTTAGTCTCAGTGTCTCACCCTCCCAATTCGCCGTCTAACCAGTCTTTTTCGACAAGAAAATTGCATTTCCTCTACATTGAGCGGTCAAACTTCAGTGAAATCACATCCAAACGACAGGTGACGCTATATCGAACATTCCATCAACTCGTCATGGTCATATGTAGTTGTAATCAATTTCTACAAACAAAAATGTGTGCTGAAAGGTCGATTCTGAGGGGGGTGGTCAAACTTTGCGATCTTACGTTTGAAAACAGCACACCCAACAGCTACATGAATAAGACCGGTTGATAGCCAGATGGACTGGTTGGTATCTGCACATATCCTTTGTTGTGATCAATGCAGGATTTCTAGAATAATAAACGATTATTCAAATTCCACACAATTCTCCGTCCCATTCCACACAATTCGCCGTCTTACCCACACAATTCGCCGTCCGTTAATGATATGCAAATGATAAGCCGGATATTCTCTGTCAACCGTATCCCCACTGTGAATGTGCTCACAAAGCATTCAATAGTTTCGATTGGTTCTTCTTATCTGCGGTTATGATCACACTTTCGACTACTAATGGACAGGCACATGTGCCCCCCCCCCCACCACGAGATTAATTAGGATGCACACGAAGCAGGAGATGGCCATATGGTAGAGTGGCGCAGTTTCGAGCAGTTTCACTGCTCAAATGATACTCACTGATATAATTTATTATTTGATTTTCGGTTGTAACGATTAGCTCCCTCAGTTATCTGACGTGTAGAAATAGGACAGAAAAAAAAGTACAGAAAAAAAGTACAGAAAAAAAACAAAAAAAACAAAAAAAAAACAACAAAACAACAACAACGCCACAGACGGTTTGTTAATCATTTTGTTTACATATGCGAAAACAAGATACCCAGAGTCTAGTGAAATTTATATAATCATAGCTAAGATTATTGAAAAAAAAAGCCAACTAAAAGACAAGAAGCAAAACAAGAAACAAACCTGTAAAAAATAAAACATTGAAGTACCTCGATCTTGTATGATTATAAGATAGGCAAAATAACCCACTGTCACTCACATTATGCCACATTCGGAAGCTAAACAAGGCTAGCTTCGACATTGAAGAGTGAGTAAATATTATCTAGGTTCACCACTTTGTCTCGTTTCGAATTCATCACATACATTGACAGAGTAATGTCTACATGACCGACTTTCTTAGCAAAATTTTCAAATTTCGACAAATCATTACAATGCGGAGTAATAAAGGTAACTTTCGTGCACCTGGGTGTATTCTCGGCGAAAGTACGCATCAGCAGAACAGCTATATCCTCAGAATCTGCGTACAGCGGCTTGACATTGAATGACTCTTGGCTAAGAGGGCGAAACCCAGCATAACCCACACATACACCATCTCGAAAAGCAGCGAAACACTTGCAATGGACAGTCAACAGCCAGGTAGACAAATATTCCAAGCGGTGTTCCTCTTCCACATTACAAATTGATCGATCATACTCGGCTATTAACCCAATTCTTTCCATGTCAATTATTTCTTTGACAACAAATTGATCGGAGTTTGAACAATCTTTAGTTGGATGAAATTGAGAAATATTGGCCCAAGACACAACTACATTAGATTTAATGAAACCGTGATTTGTGTACCATTGTGCAACTTCTGCAGTAGCGACAATGCGAATATTACTAGCCTGGAACAAATCGTACACATACTGGTATAAATTGATGCCTATTCCTCGCCCTCTGAATTCTTCCTTTGTCATGAACAATCCGGCAAATATCTCCCCGGGAGACACGGGGAACACTGCGATGTTACCTATGAAAATTGGAAGCATAATGTCATTTAATGTCCAGGTATGCACGGAAACCTACTAATCAGTTGATTATCAGAAGTAAATAGCCCGAAAAAAGAGTTTGGATGAATCTTAAAGTGGCATTTTAGGTCGACATCTGTTACTCCCCAACTAGGTAGCTCCTGAAGCAGATCATTCAGTTGATGGAAATCAGCCTCGCTCAATTTTCTCAGATGAAATTTGAGACCAGCAAGATCGATGCATTTCAATTCTGCCATCGTTCATCTAACCTGGATAGGGGAAAAATCAAAATGCAGCTCAAACCAGCAAAATATTATCCGTATTTTACCTCCACATAGAGCGGATTATATACAATTAAGTATGTGTCATTGAGGCCAAAACATGATGGCAAGCACTTCATCGTGAATTATATGGCCCATGCAAGATAAACATTATTTTTTAAAAAACTTAATGGCTTCTTCGCTGAGAAAAAATTTACCTACATGTAAGTTTACATATTTTGTCGCCATGAATAGAAAAAGAGAAAAATGTGGACTGGCGGACCTTTTGTAAAGT
Source organism: Capitella teleta (assembly GCA_000328365.1). Taxonomy (NCBI): domain Eukaryota; kingdom Metazoa; phylum Annelida; class Polychaeta; family Capitellidae; genus Capitella; species Capitella teleta. Next base: position 85,496 of record KB298688.1, on the reverse strand, counting down.
TTTCTTAAGAAATAGGTTTGAAGTTTGTTTTTCTTTTTCTTACATTGAAAATTCTCGAAAAAGATAATGATTGATATCATAATTAATGTGGCGCAAAGTGTGTAAACTCATTTAATTTTGCCATTCTGCGTTCAGGCGTTCCGAAAAGGAATAGAATACTTTATCCCTGTACTTGAGGATTTCAATGTGGTAGTCCAGCCCGTTGGAGAACTTGTGATGCAACAGGCAGGCCTGCGCCGTCATTCCATGAAAGTTTGCGCATTGCCACTTGGAATGTTAGAACCTTCATAGGGTTAGTTGAATTAGAATGCGTTATACAAGAGATGCAACTGCTAAAAGTAGACATTATTTCCTTAGCAGAGACTCACTGGAAAGATGCAGGAGATTTTGTTACCCAATTACCAGGGCAAAGTTTAGAGTTTAGAGTTTTTTCTCAGGAGGAAATTAGCAAAGAAAAGGAGTGGGTTTATTCTTAGGGAAGAGGTAACCAGGTCCATTATATACTATGATGCAAAGTTAGAGAGATGTATCTTGGTGAAGATTAGAGGAGAGCAAATAAATTTCTTGATGGTACAAGTGTCTGCTCCAACAGCATGAAAAGTTTAATGTTTTAATCTTTACTTTTCAATAATAATTATAATTTCTCGAGTTCGGGTTTTGGGTACCCTCGGTCTACAATGTAAACTTATGTAAGAATACCCAAGTGATATAAATTTATACTTTTTGAAGGTTTTATTCAATTGTACATGGTGGTATCAAATATTTAAAAGGAAACAATTGCAATGGAAATTAAATCAGAAAACAAAGAATTTACACACCAAATTTAAACTCAAATGGAAATAACAAACAGTACATAATAAATTAACTTACTTTTTAACACAAAAGTCTCTCGCCTGATGTCCCGCACATGCAGAGGCCTGTTGCCAAGCCTCACGGAGCTTGGGGTCCGGAGCTCGGCTCTCTCCCAAAACTAAACTTTAATTACTAAATTCTCTACTTACAGCAAAATAACAGATGAGATATTGATCATTAAAAGACAAATGCAATATGCTGTTCAATCAAAAGCATTTGCATTTGGGTGATTGTGATATTTGGCGCATTCTTTTCCCTCAAAATTATTTCACTGACCTTTATCCGAGCAATATGATGATGCGATGTCGATGCTTCTAATTTCACTTTTTCGTTCTCGACCTGCCAGACCCTTTATATAGCTGTCAGAGAATTGTGTTGTGAATAGGGATGCGCGAATGAAATATACCGGATACCGAATACCGCATATCCGGGAGCTCAAACAACCGTATACCGGATCGGATACCGGATCGGATACCGGATCAGATACCGGATCGGATATACCGGATCGGATACCAAATAATGTACATAATTTTACATTTGTGGAACTGAGTCCTTAAATGTAATAAGTTACAGATCTTCAATCAATTATTCTATTTTAATGTCATGTTATGCACGGAGTACCTGTAGAATGAATATGTCTTATTATTAATTATCATGATTCGTTAATAAAATTATATCTTAACATAATGACAGTTAGTAGGCTACTGGTAGGAAGTGTAACATTACATTCATAATAACACAAGCGTAAAATACACATGTAGAACCAGGTTGGCTATGTGGTGAAAAGTGCCTATACTTTCACCTTTGAAGGATCGCAAAAGTACGTCAATATCTGTCAGCAAAAGCAAGCGCACTAGCGCTGCATGTCACAGTGATTTCGTTTACTATAATTTAGGTGGGGTTTTTTTTAACTATAATTTAGGTTAAGTGTAAATGTTTGGTTATTTAACGTTAGGCAAACGTTATACAAACGTGCCGGTAATTGTACATATGCAGCTAATGGTTGATAAAGTTTGGTAACTTAATATGAGATTAGACGTTATGCAGTGGCTTTAATAAAGGTTGGTTAAAACAACATGATGTGCGTGTATATATCATGTCACTATGCAGGTTATTTTTGGTTAGGTTAGGTTAAGTTATTTTTGGTTAGGTTAGGTGTAAATTTTTTGTAACGTTAGATAACGTTAGATAACGTTATTTTGTAACGTTAGGGAAGGTTACCTACACGTGTCTCCCACATTTGCCTAACGTTCCGTGTTTGCTAGGATCCCTAGTTGTGACTCTATTTGGATTTTGGTATATCAGCACTGAGTAGTTCTGATTCGGTTCCAGCACGAAATCATCAAAGGCCTTTGACCTTAAATGTTCTAAACAGGTCATCAAAGGCCTTTGACCTTATATGTTCTAAACAGGTCACACAGCAGACGCTGACATGAAAAATGCAAACATGGTCTTTCAATCATTACTTCTTTAACACTCGGGGGCGTAGTCACAGATATTTTTTCAGTTTTTATCACAAGTGATATTTTCGAGACTTACTAGCTGGGCAAAGCTGGTAAACTATGCAGGCCGCACTGTTTCTGTCATGCTTTTACCCGCTTCTTTTATATATTTACATTTATTTACATGATATTAGAAAAATAAAAACAATAATTCGTATATTATGCTCTTATTTCTGACCGGTGGAACAGACGAAGCTTGAGGTTGAACTCGGTGTGTTTACATGTATTACTATTCGATCGCCAACAGTGATCACATTAAGCATATTACATGTACGTAGATCGCTATGTCACGATGAACATAACTTATAGTTAGTACCAATTAAAGAGTAATTCCTTGTTTTGATACATGTACTATATTTAGACATTTCAATACAACGTATTATTAAAATAATGGCTACCTTTTGTACGGATGAACCAGTAACTTGTTACACAGAGAGTGGGCAAAAAGTGGATTATCTACTCCAAATTCTAAAATTGGCTAAAATGTATCAATTAAGAAATAACTTAAAAGAACTTTTTTTAAAAATGGTATGGATTGACTAGGTTATTCTGCGCCCATTTATGCAAAGAAATCAAATAAAATGTTAATTTTGAATGAGGGAAGAACATTTAAATGCGAGTGGTGTGTGATCGCGAAGTGAGCAAAATCAGATGAGCCCCTGAACGAGCATTAAGCAATGCCATCTGTTGTATGGCGCTTCAATACTAACTCCGTGCTTCATTTTGATTTTAAAAGATAAACATTAGATCTACTGTCACAACAATAGCACTCTCAAACAGAACAGTAGTACTAGAGCGTTGCCTAAATTATGTGTTCAATGAGGCTTATCTATGGTCTGGGGCCCTGTTTGCAACCAAAAGTGGAAATATCACAGAATGATGGATACACTCTATTAATTGAGATAAATCGGCATAAATGTTGATGAAACTGTGGTTTTCAGATCCAGAAGCCAGCCAGCCGATCGATTTGTGGCAGGCTGAGGCCTTTTTCGGCTGACAAGTCGGTCAGTCGACCCTTTTCTGGCTGACTAACTGTCATTTCCTTTTCGGTTGACTCAGATCGGCTGCAATGCGAATACATGTCAATGTTACAATGTATGTATATAAATGTATATATTAATTTATGTATGCTTTTACTAAAAATGGTCGAGCTGTATGCATATACAATTAGGGAGCTCACTAACCTCAGCCTAATGAATACTGCATAGTTATAATATACATGCATGTATACTTACGTTTCATTTCGTGATCATTTAATAAGTTAAAAGAAAATCCGTTCTAGATCCATGTGTGCAGTAATGGGGCGGATTAGTCTAAAATATTCAAATGTTCAAATAATTGAGGAGAACACCAAATTTAGCACGTAGTGTGTGCATGTAGTTTATAGCTACATATAGAAACATAATCTTTGGGCCAATAGCTATTTTCACCTAAACAGCCGTAATCACCGGTTCTAATTAATTAACTCATTAGCCCCCTATGGCATGTCTAATTGGCATAGAGCATCAAGTAAGACGAAATCCCATCTGAAGATGGCCCTAAAGACTGGCGTCGTGTTATCTGTCGCTGGCATACCTTTATGGGTTTCTTTTCATATAATAATGTTGATAATAACTTTCGAAATAACAGCATCAAACATCTGGTTAATTGCTCAAATAATTGCAATAAAAAGTGCAGACACGGCTCTGACTTCACTCTGTACGAATGCGCGTGAAGAACATAAAATGTCTTCTCATTTAAATTTTGCTTTTGCTTTTAGCAAGCCTTAGTGCTTCGTGCAAATGCATTATAAAGCGCCTAATAAAATATATGCCACTCCACCCTCTCTAACTTTGCTGCACGTATGCAAATTAATTAGAAGTGCACTGGATGTCCTCAATTCAATTCAATCTAAACCGGTTTTATTTGTGACCCTTGATGCATGTAGCTATGCATCACCCGCCTTAAGTTTCTACTGCTTGCTTTAATATCTTCTGAAATTTGCACAATAAGGGGTAGATGTATAGAACCACACACACCACGCATGTCATATGCCGCACTTGATTCTATGCAATGCATCACTGAAAAATCGTAACACAGTTTGGTGATCTAACAATAAGGGACATTTAAAAGGAACCAGCAGAGCATGGCGGTGAGGTCGATCTCTGATTGGTCACTTTAAGTGGCCAACAACCAAGAAAATGCAACGCAAATCGATGTTCCCGTTGTTATCATCACATCATGTGGGTTGGCATTGTGAATTTATGATCATTTAAATGTGGGATGGAGAAAAAGGGGGGTGGGGGTGGGAGTAGGGGTGAACCTATTGAAAATGATTTCCAAGCAATTACTTTTAGTTGATCATGGTGTTTAATAGACATTTCAATCAGTTTAAGTAAGCGACACAATGTACCCCCATATAAAGATTAGGCCATGCATGTACTATTACAGCGACGCGAGACCACCGGCCATGACCATGAAGGAGGGAGAGAGTAGACCAGTGGTGGTGGAGTTTGGGTCAGAGCTGGAGAAGTGGAAAGTGCTAGAGAGGAAGGTGGGATTGAGGAGGGATGAGAGTTTGCTCGGGTTTTTTTAGAGTTGGATCTGTCGAGGGAAGAGCGGGAAGTGGCAAAGAACAAAAGGGTAGAGAGGAAGAAGCAGAAGGAGAGGGAGAGGGAGGAGGGGGGAATCAGGGGGAGAGAGTTGAGTGGGAGGAATAGGGATGGAAGGGGAAGGGAATTGAAAGTGGTTTTTAAGAATGTGAGAAAGATCAGGAATGTGGTTAAGCAGCGTGAATGTCTGGCATACACGGAGAAAGAAAGGGTGGATATATGTGGAATAAATGAAAGTAGTTTGAATGATGATGAATTTGTGGACGGAGGGGAGGGTTATATGGTTTGGGTGTAATAGGCCATAGAGGGGAAAAGAGGTGAGGTGGGATTTTTTAGTGAAGAATGAATGAATGAATGGGTGGAGTTTTACGGCACTCTGATACTAAAAGTATTATATTAGTGCCTTAGTGAAGAAAGGTTTAAAGATGTCTGAGCTGAAGGAGTATACATGAAGAGATTGCCTGGCACTGTGTGTGAAAGGGATGTCTGGGTCTGGTCAGAGTGGTGTGAATGTGATCCTGGTGAATGTTTATCAGAAATGTGAAGGAGTGAATGTTGTTGAAAACAAAGAAAGAATGGCAATGATTCAGAAGGTGACTGAACGAGCGAGATTGAAAGGCAAAATGTTGATTGTGGGTGGTGACTTTAATGGTCATATTTAGGAGTTGGATGGAGTTGAAAATGTGAACGGAAGAATGTTGAAAGAATGTGCGATAGAAAATGATCTGGAAATAATGAATGTGATCTGGAATGGTATGCAAGAGTGTACTTGGGAAAGTGGAGGTAGGAGCTACACTTCTGGTCCAGAACTAATGCCAAAAGGCAGTCTTTGGTAGCAGACTTTGCCAAACGGTGTCATGAATGTTGTAAGATGCTGTGATTCCTCAGAGAGCCTTATTTGGTGGAATCCAGAGTTTGCGTCCAGCTTTGAGAATTATTTGGCGCCAGCCATCTGATCTGGCCCAATGTGTGTTCCACCGAGGGCAGCACGTGTCTTTCTCTCTTCATATACTGGTTGAGTTGCGTATAGTCAACGCAAATTCTCACTTTCTTGGAATCCTTCTTGGGTACCACAGCCATTGGGGCACACCAATCTGTTGGCTCTTCAATTCTCCTGATAAATCCAGCATTTTCCAAAGTTTTGAGTTCCTTTTCCACAACCTCCATGAGCAGCAATGGTATTCTTCTAAACACTTGTATTGCATATGGTTGAGCATTTTCTTCCAGCTGTATTGCATAGGGCTTTCGCATTTCTCCCAGACCAGAAAAAAATTTGTTCATATTCAGCAATTTCATTAAGAAATGCAACAACTCCAATATCAATACTGGTTTGTCTGCTGAGCAGGGGTTTTGCTGTTGGCATCACAAAGAACTCTGATGTGACTGCTTCTCCTTTGTGCTTGACTACACATGAGAGAGATCCATCGACTTTAAGCTCTTGGTTGTTTGCATCCATGAGCCTGATTTTTGATGTCTTCAAAGGTTTATGACTGAGTTCAGCGTTGTAAACTTCTCTTGGTAAAACATTCACATCAGCGCCTGTGTCAATGCAGAAGTTGACTGGAACATCTTCAAGATGAACTTTAACCATGCCATTTCCAGCTTGGTCTTTGTTCATAACCACACCCAGAAAGAGTGAATAATCCTTTTCAATCTCAGGCCTTGCTCCCAGTACTCGAATACCTTTTGCTCGGCAAACCGACTGGAAGTGTCCTCTTTTGTCGCATTTATGGCAAACAGCAGTAGCAGCATGGCAATCCTTCCTAGGACGTTGAGGTTTCCTGTCACAATACGAGCATTCAGATGGTATGCAGATGCTTCGTGCAAATTGATTACTAGTAGGCTGCAATTTGGAAGTGCCTTTATAACTTTGGAACTTGGGTTTTTGCTGAACCTGTTTCTTGAGCGCCTTGTCTAAGGTCAGATATTTTTCTATGAGTAGCCTTTTCTGAGTGTTTGAATCTAGAATTCCAACGACAATTCTGTCTCGGATCAGAGATTTCTCTAGATCCCCGAAATTGCAGTTTTGTGAGAGTTTCCTTAGTTTGCGGTTAAATTCCATGACGGATTCTGATGATTTCTGAGATCTAGTATTGAAGAGGAAACGGTCATTATACTCATTGGTTTCATTGCTTACACCTTCACAGGCTTCCTCCATTTTTTTGAGGACAATATCAATGTCTTTTTTGTCATCCTCTGACTCAAATTTCAGACAATTGCACATCTTCAATGCAGAGGGAGTAAAACAGGTAAGTAGTGTAGCAGTTCGGACAGGCTTTTCCTTTTTAATGAGGTCCAATGAAATTTCATAATTGTCCCATATCTGCTTCCCCAGTACCCATGTGTCAGCGTTGTCAGCAGCTGGATCGATGTGAAGCTTGTCAGGGAATGGTACTTAATACACAGCCATATTGAGTTTATGTTCATGCAACCACGAGGTGAGCGATACTAGAGGTGTTACACACAAATCTAAGTGGTAGAGCGGAACTAGAGTTGATAAGCCGATAATTCACTAGTGATCCAGGACGAGGGACTCTAGCGCTACAATTTCACCCAATCATAGAGAGTTCGCCACTTCTGACACCATGTCGTGTTGTGTTTTCCTGAGGATGAACTGAGAAACGACCAGCCCAAGAACATAACTTTAATACAACAAGATCATAACGGTGACCCGATAAGCCATCAAGCAATCATAACGCTACAGTGGGGATGATTTCAACACAAAATTTGCTCTCAACACAAATTGGTGCTCTCTGATAGGGGCTTCTTTCTATTTTTGGGGACTGGAATCAGAACAGCATTCAACATTGTCATCGGGGTAACAGGATTTTTCCGAAGCATCCGTAAGAGGTGTACAGTATGCACATGCAGTTCATTGCAAGCGTACCTAAAGGGATCCGAGGTGCAGATGTCATCCATCTCTCTCTCCTTGGCCATAAGGTACAATGTTGTACAACTCGTCGTAATTTTCTGCAAAGGGCTGTATGATGGCATCCTATCCAGTGTCTCCATCCATCTCTGATGTCGTTAATATTATTTCGGTCATATCTTATGCTTTCAATTTCTCTTTATTTCTGGTTACCCACGGGGAGGCTCGTCTGTAATCTGCTCGGATCTTCTCTCGAATATCGCATATGATTCCAGTATCGGGGCTTCTGTTTTCTATCCATATTCGGTTCAGTAGTATGGTCTCTCTCCTTTGTGGCTCAGCGTGTTGTATCCAGCCAGCTCTTCCTCCTTTTTTTTCTTTTTTTCTTTTTTCTTCTTTTTGAGTTCGATCGTTGAGTTACTATAACAGGGTTGAACTGTGGGAGATGATAATGTTAATTTTATAGGCCAGTGGTCGGAAAGATTATCAGCGTCATGCACAGATGAGTATTCAACAATACTAGAAATTAGATTTTCAGAAACAAAGTATCATAACAATTATGAGTGTGCATTAATACATTAAATTATTTTGTATTTAATATTGCAGTACAAACCATTCGTCATTAAAGCGTTTAACCCGTCTTTGATTTGAATAATTAGTACCGCAGTACCAAATTTGCAAAAAAAAAAATCGACTGAGTATTTCAAGAATAACTGCGTACATGATAATGATTGACTCTAATTTATCATTCACTTCGCTTAGGATTCACTTAGGAACGAGTGTTCTGTGATATGCGTTGATGTCTCTTTTACATATTGCACGCAGTCATCGTCACAAATCTAGAAATAGCAACGCAATTTGCAACGAAGGTGGGATCAACATGTTTGTTCCACATAGCAACAATGGCTACGTTGCTATTATCAACCATCGTGAGTGTCCCAGAGAAAAATTTGTTCCATTGTACGACTTAAGCAGAGTATTTAATATTGCATATTGCTAAGAATAAGATATGGCTAATCAAAAGAAAGTATTTGTCTTGACATAAAATATTTGGTATGTTGCCTCAATGAAAGAAGAAGCCCTTTGATAGCAATTCTCCCAGACACAAAATCAATAAATTTAACCAATTTTGAGGCCGTACACGTAAGTTCAGGCAATGCCAATTTCATCATTGACAAAGGATGTAATTACAATTGACATTGAAATTACCACTGTGCTTCAAAACATTACTGTACTAGTACCTTAATTTTATCGGTTTTATAGTTCCACAGGTTGGATTATTGAGTCATAAAGTTTCCTTTTTGACCAGGTTTATACTTTTGTTAAAATAAAACTTCCCCTTAACTCTAATAATATTATAAGTAAAACTTATTACCGACTTAAGAGGTTAAAGTGAGTGATTCGGGTTTTACGGCTCCACCCAACCCGTTCGGGTGATACGGGCGCCAGAACAGAAGGCCCGGGACCGGGGTTTCCCCCTACTCTTATCGATAAATCCCAAGGGTTCTTTATCCTGCATACCACCATAGACAGTAGTACACAGCGCCCGGCCTTGTTACGCAGTTGGGCAGCACTGCAGAGTCACCGAAGAATTACAATCGTAATTCACAATCATAACGCCCGTGGCGTGATCGGGTCTCGAACCCGGGACCTCGACCCCCACGGTCGGCATAGGATTGTAGTCAGCGGTTTAACCCACTGCGCTATCCGGTGCTCCTAAGAGGTTAAAGTAGATTATCCCTCATTTTTTGATCACGGTTAATTATGCATATATTAATATAATCTGGTGACCACCTAGCTAGAACTTTAATTCCAATGGTATAATTTGATAGTGACTCCACACCAGTTGACCATCACTTACCCAAGCAAATACTACGCGATTCTTGTACACGGCCGCTTGTACGGTGTGATTTAGGATATGAAAAAAAAAAAAAAAAAAAAAACTTATAGAAGGAGCAAGAAAGACACAATATTTGAAAACGTGCAATTCGTGTGTGCTTATTATTATACAAGAAATGTATGATTAATTTTTCAGCAACCTCTCAAAAATCGAGAAAAATCCTGAGTTTTGACCATTACCAACAGAGGGTGTGATTAGGAAGATACACATACCGCAGCAGCTTGAAATTAAAGTAATATTTTCTTTGGGGCAGAATCTTTAGTTGACAGACATATCAGGCCAAATTTTGATTGCCTTTATGAATTCACAAATATTGTATATTAAAAAGCCATGTTAATCACACAACTTTTGGGATTTTAGAACGTCCGTGAAATATGGAAAATCAAGCGAAGTATTTGATGTTTGTTTGATATACTAATGTACGTAATGCATACCAATGGTTTCTAGATACATGTGTATCTCAACTATTAGAATCACCTGTATTTGCCATATGTGCATGATGGTCCATTGACTCAAGGTATCTGGATCAAATTAGATTGGTGTAATCAAAATCCTTCGTGGTCACTCAATGACTTACTAAATAGTGTATAGTCTACGCTAACCAATCTCAATGTGTGGTTGTTTTGGTTATTCATGCAAACTATTGTTATACGTACCATACCACTTAATTTCAGAGGCAAAATCAATACATTGATACCAGTTTGGAGCCGGGTCGCGAAGCTGAATTTGAGAAGACATAAGATTGCTCTCATTCTACCACAAATGACAGACGCGTCAGGAAGGAGGATATTGCTGCAATGAACAAAGTTCTCCTTCTCTTTTTGTGTCTTATGCGTGGGCTGATTGGAGTTAACAGTGAGTATATTATTTCGGTGCATCAATGATATATAAAGGAACCTACATCCGATTTGCAGCCTTCTGCCAATGCATTGGATATGAACCGTTGATCATCAACGCATCGGACTCTCAGCTGTCCGCCTCGTCGAAGCATAGCAACAAGCACGCTGCTCCATACAGTAAATGGACAGGTAACTGAAATCATATATAGTTAACTAAAATAATTATTCATGATTGGTTTCCCAGTCCCCAAAATAATTTTATTAAACCAGGTCCATTATTATTATTACACGTATTATTATTATCATATGAGACAGTCTCAACTCTTCCTTGGGATTCATGGTTCATGCTTTTCTCCACTTCAACCCATGAAGTTATTCGGTTAGAGAATCACTCTGACAAATTAATAATTATGTATGTGATTAAACTATTTAGTTAAAATGGCTGAGTGGCTTTTCGATCGAATAATGACAATGGGTGGGCATTTTGTATGCACTTTCTAATGTAATTTCCGTGTTAACTAAATTTGGTGCTGTCAGAACTCCATTTAATTTTCATCACAGCAAAGCCAATATACAAGCAGTGTACTCAATTTTAATCGAAATGAGGCTATGGCGTGCAGTAATATCGGTAAAAGTGCACCCAATCAAAAATTGTAGCGTGACAAAAATATTTCAGCAACGTGTGTTCTTGTGATTATAGTTTTTCTATCTAACGCGTCCACAATTCATGTCTCTAGAATTGCACGTTCTGTGTTAGGCCGAGAACAATCTATTCGAATAATCCTCGTATATTTTACTATAAAGTATTATTCCTCCGTTTATCAAAATTACATACTTTTCACAAATGCCACATTTCAGAGCTCGGATGGGCTCCAAACCAAAGAGTAGGTTCGTGGATTGAAGTTGATTTATTGGAAAACAAGCTCATTGGAGGCATCGTTACTTGGGGCAGGGGGAGTAACGATACTGTTCCACAATGGGTGAAGTCCTTCAACGTTAAATACCGCGTTGATGGATCAAATGATTGGAACAATTATACGGATACTGGTGGAAGCCTATTGGTGGGTATAAAAATGAAACGCTTGAAATAGCATGCCCCTAATTGACTTCAGACATTTATCGGCAATGAAGAAAGATATCAGCCAGTTGTGAATGACTTCGAGGTAAGTATTGTTGCACGATACATCCGACTGTATCCCCTGAGTTGGAATAACGGTCCAACAATGAGATGGGAAGTACTCGGATGTGCACAATGTAAGTTATTACACCTCATTGCAAGCACGTTTTGAAACATCTTCTTTCAGATGCTCAATCTCATGTTAATCGATACCTTCACCAAGAAGCAGAGACATGTGCCATCACTTCTGAGAACTGCATGCTTGCCACGAATAATCGAATTCTGCTGAATTATAAAGGACTCATAACTCAGTCCAATACTACAAATCTTGTACTGAATGGAGAGTCACTGTCATGCAATAATAATTTCATGACGATAGGCGTTGAAATCGGCATGCTTGGCTGCGCTGTGGAGTATAACATGTGCGAAATGAATGATGCAAACGGGGATGGCAAGTGCCATGTTCTGTGTGAACTGAAGGACTGGCAGGTGGGACAACCATTCAATCTTCTGCTGCTGATCAAAGGTGGCTCTGACATGGAACTGTGCGCCGTTGAGATTGACCTGAGGCCATGGAAACCAGGAAGAAGTGTCATCAGGGACTGGGACTATTTCCTCCAAAATATATAGCAATTAGCGAATAGTTCTAATTCTGAAAAGTCAGCACAAATGAGATTTGAAATTTTCGACGTGATTTCGGTGATAATATTTGGCCGTGCCTGGTGACAAGCTAAAAGTTCTTCAAATCATGGCAGCAATGCTAATCACCAGCTTGTGAGTTACAATACGGCATCCTGTTGTTTACCTAACAACTACTTTAACAACTCTGAACCGTGGCGGGATCGACTTTTGAATGCAATGAATCAACGCTGGGCTTGTCTCTTATTTTTATCATGAATTTTTGTTTCCTGTGTTGCTTGGTTTTGTTTTTGTTTTTGTTTTTGTTTTTGTTTTTGTTTTTGGTTTTGTTTTTGTTTTTGTTTTTGTTTTTGGTTTTGTTTTTGTATTTGGTTTTGGTTTTGTTTCTGTTTTTGTTCTTGTTTTTTGTTTTTGGTTTTGTTTTGTTTTTGTTTTTGTTTTTGTTTTTGTTTTTGTTTTTGTTTTTGTTTTTGTTTTTGTTTTTGTTTTTGTTTTTGTTTTTGTTTTTTGTTTTTTCCGTCATGAGAATGATGTCATTAAATTATTGTTTCATTTTGTTATCATATTGTAAAGCTGAATTAATGGAACTGCGCATGTGTGTTGATGGCCTCCATCTTCAGCACGATCCTGACGTTTTGAATGAAAGCAAAATTGATTTATTTATTGAATGAATAATATAATAAAATGATGATTGACGACCCAAAATAATAAAGTTCATTGAATTTGGCGCTTTAATTGTTATCTTTAGCAAAATCAATAGTCCATAACAATGGCTCTGATTTTTGACTACATTGTAATATCAAAGCCTGATTGCATATTATATAATAATTATAATAAATTTATTATTATAAGGAGTAAAATGCTTTAAACCCCACAACACACAAGTGCATACTGGGACAAATGTAAAGTTTTGCATTAAAGAGATGAGTTTTTAAACAGGATTTAAAAGCATTATGTAAAGGTGCAGATCGTACAAGGAGGAGCAGATCATTCCGTAGGTTGGCTGAACTTCTGGGCTAGCTAATTGCATTTGCATGAAATCACTCGTTGACCCAATAAAGACAAAAAGGTGTGTATGGGACTTCTCAAAGAAATTCATGCTGTTCTAAACTTAATTAATTCATTTAATCGATTAATTTGATTATACATTTAAATCACAGAATGAATAACGCACTCAATAAGTCGACTACTTACAGATGAGAGAAATAATACTTGACATGGTTTGTCGAACATATCATGCTGCTATTCCTATCATTCAAAGTCCATACATTCCAATTTACCTCAATCATAGTGCACATTATTTTTGAGGTAAATTGGAATGTATGGAATTGGAATGATAGGAATAGCTGCATGATATGCTCGACTAACCACATCAAGTATTATTTCTCTCATCTGTGAGTAGTTGTCATCTGTTTTGCAACACTTTATCGGAAAAAAAAAATAAACAGTCCCATTGAAAAGCACCGTAATTGTTAATTAACCTGGAGTAGATATAGACTGCTTTCGTCATTTGACCCACTCTGTGTATCTAGTTGTGATATCAGATGGCTTTCGTCCTTATTATTCGTCGGTATGGATATGCTGCAGGTATTTGCAGGAATATATCCAAAATACGCGTTGCAAGTAAACAACATTCAACGATATGTTGACTTTAGGCGACAAACAGGGCATCGGACAACGGCAGATATAATACACATAGGCAAATATGAATGCTTAAAGGGATGGGGAACTAAATTTTAAGTGATGTTCTATTGACTTATAGCACCAATTGATAGCATTCCGTGCCAAAAACACCATGCCTGGATGCAAGCGTAAGGAAATAATGCATTCCGAATATCGGGGTTAGCATTGCGCCTATGGGAGAATGGCTTCCATTGCGAAATATAGGAGGCAAACGTCAGCTGATGGCTTGGTTTGGCTGATGGCTGATTGGTCCCGTTCCCCTCGTGAAGCTGTCGATTTCAGCTAATCAGAGCAGATCATCTTTGCCATAAAAGGACATCTCTGTTGTTTACGAAACGAAAGCGCATGCGTGGTGCACTCTGGTTGACCTTTTAACTGTTTCAGGATGAGAAACATGGTAGGTGTCCTAGAAAATCGCTTGTTAAAATAAGAAAAATAGCGAAAAATATTTTTTTTCGCGCCTGACTGGTGGCAAAATGATTATTCTATCTATTTCCGAAAAGAAAATAAAAAAATATCCAGGGGTTTAGTCGCAGGACACGCTGATATGACGAGGCCCATTGTAAAAGATGGGAAACTCGGTGTTTCATCACAGCTCCTGACGTCACGCCTAGTTAGCAATATATCTCCCGCGAAATCGTTAGCGATGATATTTCTTGTGTGGGCCAGGCATAGGAATCATTTTTGGTGCATCAAATAACGACTCAAAGTTCATTTTTAACCAGTTCTCCCTCCCTTTAAATGTGGTTCTACTTGAAAGCTGTAACCGAGGATCACTCTGAATGCTCAGTTACAGGACGGTCTCTTGGGCGAAGCCTAGAAGTGGCCATTGCTCGGTTTCTTGAAGGCATAACGATTCTTACATCAATGAGTGAGGAACATAATGAATTTTACCCCTCTCTCTATATATGGGGCCTGCATGTTGCAGATTATAGCATATATCGCGTTAATACAGTTATACCAAGCTTTGTAAAAGGAAAAATTAATCGTTATATTGATTTATGCTTCTTCTGACACCAGAAACATAACGCTCAGAGCACTGGCCATTTTAAGGTTTCGCCCAGGGAGCCAATGAGACCGAACCGTATATCCAAGCTTTTAGGCTCGGTTACCGCTGGATTTATCTTGAATCTAAATCCGCACTATTGGAGCAAGAGAGCAGCTTTAATTTACTTTGAAATCTGAAGTTTGTGGAGATATAGATGTCAAGATATAGATACAAGATGTCACAGGGGATCATTCTGAATCCTCGGTTACATAACGGTCTCATTGGCTCCTTGGGCGAAACCTAGAAGTGGCCAGTGCTCCGGATCTAGAAGACTCAGTGTAATGATGCTTGCACCAATGAGTGAAGAATAATTATAATGTATACTCTGTATATAAATATTTTGAAGCCCGCAGGTTGCAGATTGAAATCGTCGGAAATGAAAAACCGACAAGAAAGACGTTTTCTCACCTCATTAGATATATTATGTAGAACGGTAGATATCGCTTTACTAAAGTTGAAAAAGCTTTGTTAATGGTGGAATTAATCACAGTATTGATTTATGCTTTTTCTGACACCAGAATCATAACGCTCGCGGTCTTCTAGATTCAGAGCACTGGCCATTTTAAGGTTTCGCCCAGGAAGCCAATGCGACCGTAGCATTTGAGCGAGGATACAGCTGGGTTTAGTAACTTGAGTATACCGATAACCGGTAATATAATTCTATACAAATATTTATTCAATTGTCTATGCTATTCTAATTGTTATGATTATTTCTTGCGATCGAACATGATTCCAAACCTACATTCACACCAACCTGTAAGTAACACACTTTGCGATCACGACGTCATCTTCGTCACCAAGCTGCGGATGAATCATGAAGCACCTGCTGGTCGGCATGTCACTTCCACAAGAGTCATTTCATCACGTGACCGGAAGGGGAAGCACTAGGAAAGGTCGCCCAGTGTCGTAACACTCGGTTGTTAAAGGGAAAAGGGAAGAGTTTTGGGAAGTTATGGCCCTTCTGAGAAGGACACGTCACAGTAAACGAACTCCATTCGCACCATTGATCAGCTTCAGGGTTTGTTAAGCAAACTATAATGAGGGAAGCTTAACTTGTGCTTTTTCGTGTCGGTTTAATATTGGTAATTACTAATTAGGGCAGGCCATGCATAGATCATTTACCATGGAATTTCCCACCCCCTCCTCAATCCCTGCCGGACAGTGTCTGCCTCATTACCTTATTAGCTGTTGCATAACCCCAATGCTGCCCTCGTTTACCGATTCATATAATCAGAGATCCACAATGATCAATAGTAGACCGAAATGAACTCAATTCCGTAAAACGATCAAGCAGTTTCGTCCATTGAATTCCACTGCACCCTCTTCCCTGAGGTATGCATGAAATTCCACGAAGAAAAACAAAATGAAACATCAGTTTAACTTTCTCTCTCTTCTGCACCTCATAATAGACCAAAGCATACGCATCAACGTAATTGCATTGTACTCAGATTATAAAGATGGCAACTTCTGACAAGATGCCCAGATGAAAACACTATTAGCGCAATCGCCATTGTTTCTATTCATAATTTCCTTTGCGGCTGTCATTTAGCCAACCGTGACAATGTGAACCTGTTATTGCCACATGCAATGAGAGCTAGTGCACGTGTCCTCCAAGGCTCAGAGAAATCCAGGCTTGGTCCTTTGTCCAATAGTGAGATTTCCTAAGGTAGGGAGGAAATCTCAGTTATCTCTCTATTATTAGTTTTCGAATTGATATTGAATTTGGATAATTTTTTCGTGAAATGATCGTGATTATGATACTAGCATATCTCAGTGAGGATTATTACTGTATGATGTATATATGAATATTTTCTTCTATATTTTAAGCTAAGATTGAAATTCAATTGGACTACGGTGAGATTACGGTTTCACTGTCTTTGTTTTCCTTGGCTGGACTCCTAAATTTCACCTGTTATTTTACAAAGAACATTTTTGTACTGTACATGTACTGAGTACTGACAATAATTGTTAGGCAATATTCCTCTATTTAATGGTTGCAATTGCAGAACATGAAATTTGTTATGCCACTGATATGTATACAGTAAGTTACTACTTGTAGTACTATAGCGCTGCTATTGTGATACCAATGGAATTCTTTCCAGGGGTTAAGAAATATCAGTCTTGTAATCACCACCTCCTTCGATTTCCAGACATGCCTGGACACTTCCTGGCACGTGACAGAAGAGCATCTTACGTGGTCACACCGGGCTATTTGTTCTCGTGGAAGAAGACCCCTGTCGCCCGGAATTATGGGATGCAAATCCTCGGGGCAGGAGTGTAATTGATCTTAGGCATGCGCGTCGATTTCAAGTTGCACGCACTGCGACGCTGGAGTGCATAAAACGATCCTGTCTCCCGGCATATACCACTGACTCACCCCTCGTCTATCCATTTATCCAAATCAATTTGTAGACGGATCTTGCAGCTGTTGAACGCCGGAAAATCACGTTTTCCATCTCGCGCTGCGACAGTTGAGCCTGCGAGGCTCCTCTGCGTTGGTTCATAGATATCTGCAGCTGTGTGGGTTCTTTTTTGCACGTCTTATGTGTTGTAGTATCCGTGGATTTCTATTGACGACATTCTAACGACGGTAAGTGAATTGCTAATTTAATGCATGGATTAAACTTAAAGTGTTTATTTCAATTAACATATCATTCTGGGAAGTCTTTATTTGATATCTGATTAATACATTGTTAATCAATGGTGCCACCGAAGGAACTTATCTTAGTTAGGGACTACTTCGATCAGCCCAAATTTTAATTTGCAGTTAACTGAAATTCAAGAGGATTATCAGCTAGAGCTTTAAGTTATTACGTGTCATATATATTATCATCATGTTGGTTATGCAACTAATTGTTATCAACTAAATGCAAAACACTAGCAAGAAATCGTATTAGTCATACACTGTACCGAATTTCACACGTTCAGGTTTACGTGCAAGTACAGTTGTAGATATCCCGAATAACAATTCCGAGTACAATAATCATCCGATTAATCGCTGAGCATTGCGTGCATGATCACGTGGGTGCAAGCTAGCACATGATAAGGATATCTGTGTCGTTGATTGATTTGTGTCTGCTTTGAGCTACGCCCTTCCACAGTATTGTAGTAATAGGTAATATGTACTTGTGATGTTCACAACCACCTCGGTGACCTAATTGCTCTCAGGACTTGTCTAGCAATGGGCGTACATACGATATGTTAATATCTTGAATGGAACCTTTGGTAAAGTTATTAATAATGGTTTTGCTGAGTACATGTAGTGTACAATTACAGATCAATGCATTCATATAATTATATGAAGAAGAATCGCGTATTCAAGACATGCATTATATAGTGGGTTGAGATCTCAATGCATCCATCAGAAATGTTTTGGTTAATTGGAATGTGCTGATTTCTTCCCATTCTGGATTTTTTTTTGGTCGCAGATTCACGAAGGAATTTATTTCATGTCACTAGCTGTCTGTCTGAGCAGTCATTGAACAATTGCCTCAGAGTCAGAGCAATTACACAAACGTTGGTTCTTGAAGTCGGAATTAGGATCCAGCAAATGATGCCTCATTTCGCACAATTAATCAAGGCAGTAGGCCTATTTCTATTTTAAATTGGTTCCCAACTTCCCAGTGTTAGCATATCGACATCAACCGAGGATGATGCAAGGAAATTTGTCAGGAAATCGTGTCAAATCGCCAAATGTCATCCGCATTTGGCGAATTGTGACCGCAGCTTGATTTCACTGCATGTGACGCGACAGTCGATTTTAGCCTTGTTAGTTACCCCAATCAATTGTATACACTGTTCGTGTTTATAACAGAAATACAGTAAAAGCTCGTTACAACGACACTCATTACACTGACAAATTCACTTATGGACATATTTTTGGTCAAAACCGATCTGTCACAATGTTAAAAGCCCAATACACTGACAAAATTCACTGTTCTGACACTGACAGGCAAAACGCCAAACAAATGTGCCTTTAACATTGAAATATAGTTCTTTACAACGACAGGCCGTCGCCTTGAGGTTGCTTCAATGACCCGCGACTGTCTCCGATGTTCACTGACGACTCACATGAATTAAAGTTCTGACATTGTCCGCATATTATTGTTACGATGTTTGCTTAAGCCTTTGCAAAAATATCAAATATTCAATTCAATGGTTTGTTGGTAAACTGCTCAGATGAATGGATTAAAGCTATGAACGCCAACGCTGAACACAGAGAGTGAAATGCACATCTCCCGCTCAATTAAAGCAACGAATAGGTAGCGGTCGCCTTTGTCGGCTTTCAAAGCGTTATTGTTTGTTTTGATTACAAAAGATAAAAGTCCTTTGATCGTTGCCGTTGATCGGAAAAATACTCTATGAATATTCAATGAACTCCGGTGACAGAGAGAGCTCGAGGTGTGAATTCACAGCTTTTGCTATTGAAAGAATAAGACACAAAAGACAAAGAAATCAAAGACGGTATGGAGTAACAATCATAACGTCATCATCATGACGGTCAGTCGGTGCGTTATGGGCCAAATTCATTACACTGACAAATTCGTTACAACGACCGATTTGCTTGAAACCAAACATGTCGTTGTAATGAGCTTTTACCGCAGTCGAGTGTGGTGTAGAAGTCGATAGAATAATAGGATGTAATAGCAATGTACTGTAACCTTTAACGATACAAAGATATACGTATTCATGTAGTCAAGTACTTGTACGTATATTATTTGTACAAGTTTTCGATGGCAACATGTTTTCGATGGCGACGCAGTTTCAGCTTAGTTGAGTAAATGATATCCAAAGTCAATGGACATGTTGCTACGAATGGCGTGTTATGGCATTCTTTGTGGTGGGGCACAGATGACATAATTTATTCTGTGGGTAAGGGGTGGTATTCTAGGTTGTTGGTGTATTGGGAACATGATTCAACCAGCCACCCTGCAGGTATATTCTTTTTCTGTAGTTTAGCGACTTCAATTTGCTAAAATGTTCCCCATTCATTCACTAAATTTCGGATTCAGGAAAAGGGAATTGCACCCGGGGACCCATTTACACCAAAGAATAGTAAATAATTGTGTAGTACAGTAAAACCCCGCTAACTCGAAAACGGATAACTCGAAGACCCCTCTTCGTCGAAGTGTTTTCAAAGTCCCGACGACTCCCCTATACTTTAGCATTACAGATTGCTCGGATTCCTCGAACCCCGCTTTGTCGAAAAACCCTGTTCCTCGAACATATTTTTCGGTCCCTTGAGCAAAATCGAATCGTATTCGTCGAATTTTTTTTTTTTAGATCAAAGAACCCTTTCGCTAATTGCAATTAACGCAACTCTGTTTACTGTTTTGGACAATTGTTTTCAGAGTTCGACTCGCGTGTCACCTCTCGCATTCACGATGCTTGGTTAATAATAGAAGAGAGAGCATGTAGTGTATTTTCGATCAGAGTAAAACATATGAAGGCGTCTTTGATGAAGACGATTACAGAAAGCAGTATAGCCTCTGATGCTGAATAGGCGGAAAACATCAATAATAAACAAACTCTGCCCATCAGTATACTAGTAAAAGCCGATCATTCGTCACAACAAATTAATCAGTCTGTGACTGTCTGTCGACGAATCTCTGCGAGACATATCTGCAATAATGGCGACAAAACGAAAGATCACATGTGTAACCCTGGAGACCAAGTTCCTGGCGATCAGCGAAAAGGCCATCGCGATAAGTTTGGAATCCCACCAAGGACCCTGTCAACTTGGTTAAAAAATTCTGAGAAAATTCAAGCGCATTATAGAGAGAGTGGAGGTGACAGGATGCTGAGGTCGAAGGCGGCAAGAACAAAGAATATCCCCCTCTCTGGGCCGATTTTGTATATTTTGTAGTAAACAACGTAAACAAATGTTTTTTTTTTTTTTTTTTTTTTTTTTTTTTTTTTCATGTGTTGGCAGCTTTAAAGTGGTCAAGGGTAGGTCATTACGCTATCATAACGTAATTTGAGATCAATTTGCTATCATAACGTCATCTCATAGATCATAACGTTACCAAAATTCGAAAACCCCGATTCGTCGAAAACCCGCTTCGTCGAAGTGTTTTCGCTGGTCCCTTCAAATTCGAGTTAGCGGGGTTTTACTGTACTAGATTCCCACTATCTTGTTGCCTGTGCTTCAATCCATTGAAACATAGCCCCACTTTGAAGTGTGCACTTGCAGCGAGTGGGAAAATAGTGTTTGAAGACAACAAGTAATGATCTTAGGAATAATGAAGGTGGTTCGTCTAAATGGGGACTCTGATGTGATAAATGTAATGGTTGAATTCCACGAGTGACCAGGTACCATAAGGATTGCAATGAACACCATACATCTCGAATTTAAAAAGGACTTCTGGTCAATTCGGAACTTTTTAAAGATTGATTACATGAGTGAATGTGGGAACTACTCACTTGGCCCCTTCCATGGTTAACATTATTTCATGACAGCACAACCGCATGAAATCGAACGCGAGATGAAAGCGAATTTTTTAACCTCTCAAATTCGATGTATGTATCCAGGAAAATTCTCACCGCAAGTGTAATATTTTGATTTTTATTATTATTATCAAAAAATCATATTTTGTCTTCTGGAATGCATTCTCTATCATGCGTTCCTATTTCAAAACAACCAGATATCCATTTTAAGAGAGTTGCTTGTGGCCTTCGTGCCACCAGAGAATTTTTCGGTATAATGATTATATATATATAATATAATATAGTGCTGAGTCATCGTCAGCTCGGTAGAAAATTAAATGACATAAATTATTCTTTTATTGTAATTTGATTAATTGGTCGATTTTGTGAAATGTGTAGTACGTGCCTCATGCATTTGAGACTTGTTATTAAACATACTCTTTACTAGCTGTTTAACGGTACTTCTAAGAATTGCCCATGGTTACTGATTTCTTCTTTAATATTTTTACCATGGAGTTTTCCTGTGCATAATTACATTGTTGATTGTCTGAGAGAACAACAATTTCCTTCATCACAGCAAGTGCTCCATCACCTGTTTTCTCTTACCATACGGACATCAACAGCAATTACGCCTATTATCGCTCACATTGTGAGCTTTCCATGCGTCACATGTTCCATCTCATTTCTCTTCTTTCTTCTCCAGGGTAATGCTGCAAACCGCTGGCGTCTCGGTCATCCCAACAGCCTCATGCAAACCACCACTCTGCACAGACTGTTGGCGTTTTGCCAAACTTTGATCATCGCTGCAGTGCCCGTAGAACCCGAAGTTCCAGACATGATTCTGCGCCTGAATGTTCAAAACACCACAGCGATGTTTGTGGCATATAAATTCGAACCAGGTGACGTCAGTTCAAACGTGACGGTGGCGACGTTGCGACCGTACGACGCGAAGGGTGCGATGTACTTCGCGGTTGCTGTTATTCTTCTCTACGGAGTGAGCATCGCGCTCATGATTGGCTCAACGCTCCGGAAGCAAGAATTTGAATATGAAGTTAAAGGTTTCCTCAGGAGCTACGCGAGAATCGACCAACAGAAGAGAAAGAGAGAAAAGCAACGCATGCGTAATACGCTGATCGAGAAAAATCTCATTTCGCTCATCCCAGAATGCACCATGGCTGTGGCGGCCCCTTCGTTGTATGTGAAATCACCGGATGTGACGTCACCTAAACCGGAATTGAGTATGGCATCCATCAAAGAGGAAGAAGAATCGCCCATTACAACCGACAATAATTAAATTTCCTTTTATATAATAATCTAATACTGTGCACATTTTGTTCTTAAAGCTCAAGTACTTACAAGGATTAGGCCCACCGAATGACGTGGTGTTTTTTTATGGAATGGAATTTATAGGTCTTCGTTAAAGAGGACCTCTTGATTGTTTTCATAACCCGTAACGGATGATAAAGGATGCTTCCCAAAAGACAAATGCGCTTTTTGACAGAAAAATATTAATGACACTTGCTGTGGGCTTATTCCTAAATACATGTACATCGAATTTGGGAAGTTCAAAATCTTGCTTTCTTGTAGCTTACGATTTCACTGTCGTGATGTCATGAAGCTTGAATACTATTCTCGATTCTCACAAAAGCCCATAGAATCGACTTAAAACATTTTGGAAATAAAAAGAGGTCCTCTTCAAGGTCAAGGACACAGATAAAAAGAAGCGAGTATCCTAATGGGAACAACAATATGATTGATTGCCAAGGAAATGAAAAAAAGATGACTGTCTAAATCAAATATAATTAATATAATTAATGCCTAGATAAGTGTAGGCCTAAATGTAATTGTAGGCCAGGTGACGTCAGTTCAAACGTTATTATTTCACACCCATACACTCATCATATATCGATGGCTATTGGATACACAGGTAGCACCTGGCAGATTGACAGAAAAGCCAAAACATGGTCACGTTTGCATGTTATAGTTGTTTCCAAGGCAGTCCATTCATCCCTAAGCCGTTAATTTGCAAGTCCAACGTTAGTATGGTGACATGCGACCTGCTGCTGGTTGGCCGACACAGCATTTGCCTCCATTAGGGCATAGTCATAAAGTAGACCGTGTATGGTCTGTTCTCCATTGTAGAATGTACATGTATGGACACCAAGATGGTTACCATTTGTAATTCCACGTGTGCTTTGTTCAATGTTTTTAATAGAACTGTTACTTTGTTAGTAATTAATAGGGACATTCCAATCAGGTAATTAACTAAACCATGAATCAAGTAAACTTCGTTGACTTATTTGTGTGGTGCCGCATCTGGAGTGACACCGCTTGCATCCGTTGCCATGGTGATATAAGGCGTAGGATTAAAGGGACACGGGATTAGGCCAATGAGGGTGATGGAGGACATGCACATGCGGACAGGAGGGAAAAATGGGAAGAAAAATAGGAGCTGAATTGTTGCCTACAGCAGGAAGTTCTTTGTCTTACTGACCGTGTTTACATTGCTTCTTATGGGCAATTACAGGACCATCATGTACCCCATAGGATATGAAATATAATTTAGACATGCATACATACAAGCGCCCTGTTTCTCTGTGTGTAGTATCCACTTGTGTGTTTCACTCAGCAGTGGATAGATCGAGCAGTGTGAACAGAAGTATATTAACCCATAAACGCACTGTTTGGGGAGGACATTTAGGCGTTCAATTGCCTGCGACCCGTCTGTACCTGAAGATACGGCAGTGAAGTGGAAATGTCCTTTCGTGTTTGACACCTTCCAAGGCTTCCATTGTGTGCGATGACTGCAGAAAGCAGGAAAATTTCCTCTGGCGTCGTGACTGGCTAATTATAAACTTAAGTATTTCCCACACTGAAAAATCGATTATGAACTTTTTTTCGCCATAAACTGCAGTGCACGCTATACTATTTATTTTAAAGCCTCTTAAAGCCCTTGTTATTACGAATACTCAAGTATTGGGTATGCTTACCTGTAGTTAACATAAAGACAAATCTGGATGTGGGAATCGAGGGATATCTTCAAAGTTTCATGGTATTGCAATTGAAAGTATTGAACCACATTTTAATATGAATGTTTGTTAATTTGGCACTTGGGTTCAAAGCTAATTAATGTTCACTGTTGAATGAGATTATCACTTTATAGATAACATCTGGGTCGATTGATTTGGGAATGTCCCAAATTCAATCGCTGAGAGATCTGAAAAAAAAAAATCAACGACACAGGAAGTATTACTGAAGGATTCGTGATTATAAAAGGGCAAGTGAATTATCTATTCAACACTCAGCGCCATGGCTCTGTGCGAATGCATTCTGCTGTTCTGGACTCTGCTTACAGTATCTGTAAACGCTTGTAACGACACACCAGAACAAGATCTGAAGTTCCAGTGGATGAGGAGTCTGGAGAACACTTGCCAACACTCGTCTTTCTTGATGGCGAAACCATTCCTTGAGGTACGTGCTTCTGCTCAGATTGCACTTCTCCGTAATCGCATTCATTTCAATTTTCAATTTTGTACAAACCAAATCTTTCATGATTCATTTTTAATTTTTATTTTTGCTTCTCCTTACAGCTGAGTCAGAATCGATCGGATATCTACACCGGACGCCAGTTCCAGTGTCCAGAATTCACCGGCTGCACTCCTCCTGGTCATGATGGATCATGCACGTCCTGTGTGCCAGCAGTCCAAGTCGAAACCATGGATGGACTGCCTTCCTTGGATGCCACGGATGACCTCCGACTGAGATCCATGTGCCCCTGGACGTACATTGAAACGAAGAATGCCAAGATGCGCTATCCCCCTTTGCTGGTTGAAGCCTCCTGCCTGTGCAGACCATCTGGAGCCTGCCCCTGTGGGCCACGTGGCTCTGTTGATAGTTCATGCGAAGCGGTCGATGTCCCTGTTCCCATTCTAGTCAGGACCACTGAAGTAGACTTTGAAGGACGATGCGTCTACAAACCACAAATGTACAGACTCAAGGTCGGCTGCACGTGCGCCATGACACCAGTTGCCCATTAATTGTTCAGCTTGATCGGCCGCCATAGAGTTCCTCTTTCAAAGAATCTCATGTGTTTTACTATTAATCAGATTTGTATCAATCAGCTATTTTTCGCTTTAAATTATTACCATAATAAAATTTATTTAATTTCCCCGTTAATTCTTTCTTGTGACTGAAAATAATTCCTCGGGTATAGTGTGCACATTTGAAGAAGTGAAAAGAAAGCTACAACATAAGAGTAAAAAGTAAAAAAAAAAAAAAGCAATTCGTAATAAGTAATTGAAAAATCTAAAAACATACACCCATCATAAATGCAACACGTCTTTTAGGGCACGCAATTTGTAGCTTGGTCACTTAAAATATGCATGCCTCTTGATAAACTTTTTTTGTGCGTTTCTAAAATTAATCATCAAATATAAAGCACGACAGAACTCTAATTCTCACTAATGACAGAGTGCATGCATGTAAGAATTAAAACAATGATCGAATCTTAAATTGTTTATGGGGTGGCTGCTATTCATGCCATGGAGTTATGAATGAAATCATTTTTATGATAGTACGAGAACCGTTAATTATACAAGTGTCCTTCTGGTGAGTTTTTTACGTGTTCCCTGTGTGTACTTATTTCCAATTTCACTATGTTGTTACCATTTACTCGATATTTCTTGAATCCCAGAGAGGTCAACCTTCAAACGTACGCGGAGCGATACGAAAAAGAAAAGAAAGTAATAACAATGAGCGTATTGCATCAATTGAGCTATGTCCGAATCTATGCATTAAAACATTAGTCAAACAGTACAGATGGGAAGTGGCCTTTTTAAAATTTATGTTATATCCGATTATTGTGCCGATGTGTACGGCTGTACAGCTTTATTCACTGGTCTCCGGCGCGGCGCCACTGAAAAGAAGCACCGGCACACATCGATGAAAACTCACCCCTATTTTGGTACATCCATTTCACTCGATTTCACATGACGTCACTCGGAATTCCCAGGATGGCTCACAAGGCGAAACGAGTGAAATTGAATTAATAGTAATTGCTGAATACGACCAGTCGACTAAATGTTACTATAAATAGCAGTCAATGAGATACCACCTGTCATCGGTGTGTGCCTATATATGTCATAATAATATATATGACCAGGGAACCAGTGAATACAGCTTTATTACAAGTAAGAGCTATATTTATCTATATAAGATAAAGAGCTATATATATCTATATTTTGATATATCTTCTGATTGGTCTGCCACAAACCGGAAGAGAATTTTCCTCTGCTTCAAATAACACGTCAAGAATATTGGCGAACTCTTCTTATCAATTTAACGTGATTTTAACAGCCGCTAGCGTTGGAGCGAATACTGCCAAAACATCGACACAACTCAATGGCGGAGTGAATAAATGTCCAAGGTGACGACATATGCAGATCCACAATATTTTCGCCTAATAAGCCTAATAAGTTGTCAAATCATACATGTACGACAAAGAGTTTAAAGAGTTTCTTCGGTAATGTGATATCAGTTATAGTAAACGTGACATATGAATGCCTCTTGAACGGAAACAAAATTCAGCACAGAAACCTCTTCATTGAAGTTACGTGTAATTAATTCAAGTACCTGTACCTCAACTCCGAATGCCAGTCGTTGACTTCGGTAGTCGTCCGTCACCTCGGAACACACACCGCTACCACTACTTGGGTGTTCTCGTTAGAGCACGACAGAATAACACCACTCATTAGTGCAGTTGGAAACATAGCTGAGAGATACCGCTTTTTTTATCGTTTTCAGCTCACTCGTCATCCAGCAACGTGTGCTCATTGTGTTCCACTTCATACAGCATTCATGTCGTACGTAATGATCAGGCCATCCAGTCTGCAGACGACGCGCTAGATAATCTGTGTATTCACTGTAAATGATGTTTATGAATGAGATTGATACCCATACATGTAATTATATTCATATCGTATATTGCACAGGAACCGAAATATACATGCATAAAATAAGTAATTGGCGAGGCAACGCTATAGGGCCTATATTTGTGAGTGTCTTATATATATCATTTATTTCGTAACGAACCTGTCACAGAATTGTAGAGATGTAAGTCAAAAAAAAAAAAAAAAAAAAAAGGTAAATTATTACATTATTTCAAATACAAACAAATTTCGTACCTAAGAATTCAATGAGGGCCCCAACTTCCTGTTGGTTAAGAGGGCTGTACATGGCCCGATCGCGAACGGAACATAATTCGGCAATGGCCTGCCCAACTGAAACATGTTGATCATTACTGTGATCATCATCGTTAAAGAGAGCCTTGAGTTTCTCAATAGAAATGTTCTCCAAATCAACAATACTGACATTAATGCTAGACAATAAAACTCTTGCAACGGCAGAGGAACTGGTCTTAACTAAAACATAACATAATTTAACAATTGGATTCTGACTGTCCTTACATTTTACGATAAATGAAATAAAACGAGATAAAAGCTGATATAATACATTTGGTTTAGAGATAATGTGTGGAATCAAACAAGATCTGGTTCGTTGACTTAGTCGCCAGATTCATGAAATAATTAATTGTTTTATATCATAATTCTCAAAACACCACAAAGGAGAGGCATAAAAATTTGTACAGTATGCGTTTAACAAACAGAAAAGAATATTCGAATCACAATAAGAAAATTTAGACAAAAGTACATTAGTTCTGCAAGTCAAATCATTTGCACCAAGTTTTAAATTCAAAGACTCTGAATCAGATCCGATATTTACACCCAATAAGTGTGAGAATATTGTTATAGCTTATAATATAATGTTCGGTCACGAAATGTTTCCCTAATCCCACAATTTCCAGGTGATAAACTTCCTTCTCAGAGGAATTAACAGCTAAAACGGGCCTTGATCGAGTGGCTTCAACTGAAAAGTTTTTTTTCAAACATTGAGAGAAAAAAAAAAACACACGACGATCAATCAATAATGCTCATTTTGTGTGCTGATTTTGGATTTAATTTCTCTGTTTCTCTGGCCAACACGAGTAAGATATTGATCACTAATAGCAAGTATATCTCGAGGAGAATAATTAGACCATCGATAATTGTTATTAAAACTGTCCGATTCAACACTTTATGGCTGAAGCAACACTTAATCGCTGATTTAAAATATAGGATTTAGCAATAATTATTAGAACAATTCAAAACTCAGGAATTTTTATTCAAGATCAAATTCAGTTTTTCCCAGAAACGAGTGGATTGTTCTGGATCCCACTTCAGATATGTGATAGTGCTTAGGATCAGACGAAGGTTCGGGTCCGAATTCTGGATCTCAAAATCCTCAAAAAGAACAGGAATGATTCGATGTCGAAGTTGCAACATGCTCCGTTGGGCCACCTGCAGAATCATTAAAGAAGTACTTGATTGATTGGTCGTTATGTCTACAAGTACCTGATACTCAAAGCGAGTCCATTCGCTTTCAACGAATCTCGGAGAGAGAATTAGAATAGTGTACCTGCTGTTGTTGACGGCAGAAATGATGTTATTTGCAATGGCTAAAGAAGAATAACCAGCATGTTATAATTAAGTGCGTTATGATTACCTTCGCCTGGAGTGAAATCGCGTCCATGTAAACACAGCTTAAGTTTGGCTTCGTCTTCAAGTTTTCTTCTCAGTTGTTTGTAAACAAAACTTTCGTCGGGGTCTTGGGTACGATACGACACGAACGCGTCGTATTGACACGGAGCTGCAACGCACAAGAATAGAAACAGTTGATTCGTGGAATGGTTTCTATGGATACCATTTGAATTTTCCCGCCAAATTTGGTATTTGTCAACAAGGCGCATCACTACCGCAGCTTTCCTGCGCCAGAGGAAGTAGATCGTCAGTATTCCGCTGATGAGCAGGATCAGCAGCAACAAAACAAAGAAATATTCTTTGTTCTTCCAGACGTCTGCGAAAGGATTGTGACAAATACACAGGATTATTAATATATAAGTATAACGGATGATTACAAATGTCTGTATAATTAAAGAGATCACTATAATTATAAGTAAAAGGTTAGTCGCGGTAAAGATTCCTCAAAGTTTAAACCCAAATAATCTTTTGGGCTTTTGCCAATTACGTGTACCATTCAAACATATTTATTCATTATTTATCTAATATATATATATATATATAAATGCTTATTTCGCACAATGAAAATTGATGCACAAAAACAGCCTGATTAAAAAAAGGGATTTTAATTGCATTTCAGATTCAGGGGGAGGGGGTGGGGGTAAAGGGGTGACGGAATTGCTTGATCTTGATCTTTTGAGTTAGTACTCACCTTTAAACTCTGAAGGAAATTTTCACGCTCTATTATTGCAAGGTCTATACAGAGCTTTGTCAAATGAATTTCAACCCAACAATGGAAGCCCTTTTGGTTATTTTTAAGTCTGTGCAGAGTGTAACTTCCCCCAATGCCGTTGGGCAGACGGCATGGGGTTAAGCCCAAATGTTTTAAAAATATATGTCACGCCTCGTACTACATGTATATATCATTACATGCATAAGTTTTAAAAATACTACTACGTACCCACACACACTCTTAATTTCATCCTAATTATATATATGGCTAATCATTGGTTTGTTTAGGAGTAAAACTGGCAAAATAACTTTGAGAGTGATTTTGATGACAACAATTTAGGCAGCTTCTGCAATGTACATTCCTCATTTCTAAACTGCACATTTTTGAGGAAGAAGCAAGATATAATTATAATTAATTGTACATATGCAGCTAATGGTTGATGAAGTTTGGTAACTTAATATGAGATTAAACGTTATGCAGTGGCTTTAATTAAGGTTCGTTAAAACAACATGAGGTGCATGCATATCATGTTACTATGCAGGTTATTTTTGGTTAGGTTAGGTTAGGTTAAGTTATTTTTGGTTAGGTTAGGTGTAAATTTTTTGTAACGTTAGATAACGTTACAGTAACGTTACCTAACGTTACCATGGTACCATGGTAACGTTAGATAACGTTATTGCCCCCATCCTGAGTAACGTTAGATAACGTTATTTTGTAACGTTAGGGAAGGTTACCTACACGTGTCTCCCACGTTTGCCTAACGTTCTGTGTTTGCTGGGTAATCAGATCATAGGTTTGTCACAATTAAAGAGTTAGTTTAGCTTAGTCATTACATTTTCTGCTTAATCATTCGCCGAGATGGTTTGATATTGATGATAAGTCGTGAGTCGTGAAGCCGAAGAAAGTTAATATTATCAAAATATCTAAACAGATATGATTTAAAATAATGCATTGGCAAAGTTAGACTAATTAGAGCGGATTACAGATTTTAAGTAGTTGTTTATACACATGTATGGTGTAGTAATAATGACTTCAGAATGTTCGATTTGGCAGATCCAAAATTTTGCAAATTCTGAAATCCAAGCAATGGTTGGCTGAGATGTGTATATGCTGTAGCCTGTCAGCGACCTTGTACCGATCTAACAATGGCACAATGCCGTTGATTGGCTGATTCCTCAGCGTGCACTGTACACATATTATGCACGCGGAGTGATATTTAAGGATTACCTACTAGGTTTTAAACTGCTTTCGCACGCTTGCATGGTGTATATCTACATTAAGTCATAGTGAATCATTTGAGTTACATGTAGTTTCAAACATTCACAATGAGATACCTTTTGCTGGCAGAGTGGCTAAATTTCCTGTTGGGCCATCAGTCACTTCACAGTAATCCCCTGAATATCCCCAATCACACGAACAAGTACTCTTTGCTTCTTCATCCACGACACACAGACCGTGTGAAGAACAGTTCCTCTCACAGCATGTTCCACACCTGAAATCGACCCACCCATCATCACACAAGCACCGGAATCGCATAAAATTCCCTGCAGCTTCAGTTTCGTTCATGCAGTAACCATGGATACAAGGAAATCCAAGCGGACATCCAGTTTCGTTTCGTTCGATAACATTACACGTGGGTCCGGTCGTCAGAACAGTTTCATTGATGTTGTTCACCAGCATGGTTTATTTCAGGCATTCACGTGGATGTCGAAATTGGGTATTGTGGGCTATTCTTCTGTTTCAGATGCGTCAAAACAAAACAAATACACAAACAACGGCTTCGAGTTGATATCCAAATAAAGCGTTCGCCAAATACGTCGTTATTTTTTTCACTGAGCTTGCATTGTGCATGCACCTGGTCAAGTTTGTCAGAATTGCATCCATGCCTCCGAGGGGAACACGTGCTGTGGAATCTCACTCTTGCGATGACTTCGTGCATCCACTCACTTTTAATCTCTTGTACAGGTACCTGGATGTAATATGGATAATTGCACTTGTGCGCGTTGCATTAAAAAAAAACCCCTTCTATGGTTCGGTTCGTTTTGTATTCGTTTAACTACACCTGAGTTCAAGTATCAAGAATCGACTATTGCTGATTTCTTTACCAGGTGTGTGCATGGTGAAAGTAGATGCATGCATTTTATACAGAGGAACCTTCACGCTCAAAAATCGACCCTGGCCAACTCATATTGTATATGGACAACATAATTAAATACATAATTGCATCGCAACATGCGATTTTATTAAAGGGATGGGGAACTAAATTTTAAGTGATGTTCTATTGACTCATAGCACCAATTGATAGCATTCCGTGCCAAAAACACCATGCCTGGATGCAAGCGTAAGGAAATAATGCATTCCGAATATCGGGGTTAGCATTGCGCCTATGGGAGAATGGCTTCCATTGCGAAGTATAGGAGGCAAACGTCAGCTGATGGCTTGGTTTGGCTGATGACTGATTGGTTCCGTTCCCCTCATGAAGCTATCGATTTCAGCCAATCAGAGCAGAGCATCTTCGCCATAAAAGGACATCTTTGTTGTTTACGAAACGAAAGCGCATGCGTGGTGCACTCTGGCTGACCTTTTTACTGTTTCAGGATGAGAAACATGGTAGGTGTCCTAGAAAATCGCTTGTTAAAATAAGAAAAATAGCGAAAAAAAAAATTTTTTCGCGCCTGACTGGTGGCAAAATGATAATTCTATCTATTTCCGAAAAGAAAATAAAAGAATATCCAAGGGTTTAGTCGCAGGACACGCTGATATGACGAGGCCCATTGTAACAGATGGGGAACTCGGTGTTTCATCACAGCTGCTGACGTCACGCCTAGTTAGCAATATATCGCCCGCGAAATCGTTAGCGATGATATTCCTTGTGTGGGCCAGGCATAGGAATCATTTATGGTGCATCAAATAACGACTCAAAGTCCATTTTTAACCAGTTCTCCCTCCCTTTAAAGATTGGACACGTATTGCTGTATGGCAAAAAAAATGCAATCAATCGGCAAACACATTACTCTGTACTAAATGCGTTCGTTCATTTGAACAATAGCGAACACACACAAAACACCTGCAGCAGATAAATTATACTTTGGATTAACAATTTTAATGAGTTAATCTCATGTGTAGTGCTGCATGTAATTCATGACTTGGAATGCACACCATACCTGAAAAAGTGAATACCACTATAATGGAAAGCAGGTCAAGATTCTTCTGAAAGCAGGTCAAGTAATTATAAAATATTTTACGTGGAGGTTTCTTTTCACATGTTCTCTGACGATTGTACATTTCCTATTGTCCATGCAGAACCGTTCTGGTGCATCCATCTTCATGATGACTGACCACTTCAATTGGAGCTCCTTCTGATATACATGTATCTATAACATAAGTATACAAATTATGACGAGAGATGGTTCCGCTCTGAAGTTTGTTAATTAATAGCCTGATGACTGAGAATTTCTCTAGTCGTTTGGATAACATCATAACGTTCCTCTCTTTTTCGTTTATCGCGTGGCAATCCACGTGTCATAACGTTACTTGGTTGAAGTTGGTTCTGTGGACAGTTATAGCAGACTGAGCACGGACGTCTCGGGTGGAGGAAGTCTGTTGCAATAATATTACATAGTAACACTCAATCCCAGCCTCACAGAGCGGTGGGCGCATTTATTATAACATTAGGTATATACAATTAGCACAAAATACATTCGCTATTACTCCTGAAGCCGAAAAATTATAAACATAAATAAATTGAACAAAATAAAAATCACATAGGTAGGCTTTGAAGAATAGCTCTTGGCAACACCATTCAGAATGCTGAAAAGGAATCTTTTTTCACATATTTCTATGTATTTGATTAGATTGATTGAAGCGATACTTGTTCTTCGCAGAAGCAACTTTCAGACAAATTCTTAAGAAGGATCGGAACTGTCCATAATCGTTGCAATTATATTGACCGGGTGGACCTATGTTACGGATCGACCGTTACTCAATTAATTAAAAAGTCCGTTGGTCTTAATTAAAGGGTCCGTTTGAAACGTGTACCTCTGTAACAACAAAGACTCAAAAACGTCAATATTCCCAACACAATCATCTATAGATATAGCTTTATGCCTCAGTCGTCCATTTCACCATTCTGACCCAAATCCTCTTTCGCGTCGACATCGCATCAATGTTTGATGTATAGTCGCATCATCCTGCGATGTGAGGTGACCTCGAGGTCGAAGCCATTCGGAATATCTGACCCTGTGACCAGCGGTGTCAGTCTTCATGAATTCAGAAACGCTTTTGGAATGCAAGCTAGGGTGGTTAAAAATCATTTATTAATTGCTATTGAGTGAAATGAATACCAAGCAGCCATCCGGTAGTCATTAAACTGACCTTTGCTGTTCTCCAAGTCTCTTTTATCGGTAATTGACAGGCAGCTGAAGCGCGATTCAACTGTCAGAAGTAGGCGGCTGCTGCCCTGTTCAATTGGTCAGGATGAGAAAACCAGAGATTCGAAGAAGCAAAGAACCGTTAATTATCGTCCTTGAAAATAATGCTGAATAATGTGCTGTCATAAACAATATGCGGAAGGAGATTCTCAGTGTTCAGCAATCGTAGAAAGTATAGATTGTTGCCCGCACAGCAGCACAAAGGAGTTGACAACGCTTTGTTGGCGATGATTCAAAACGCACATTATTTTACGTTCTCACAATAAAGGGGAAGAATCATGACGTCACCCCAGGTTCTAAGCCCCAGCAAAGTCATTTTTTTTTGTTATTTGTTGCCAAGTTGTTTGTCTCCACATCTGAGCTTTAGGGAATTCAGCTGTGTTTAAAATGACGTCACCCTTTAAGTTGCTTATCTCAACATAAGGACATGAGGGAATTTCATGACGTCACACTTCTCCACCCTATAGCAACAATAGACCCACTTAAGCACTTTGGTCGGTGGGGATTACACTTCCTCGTGGGCTCACGAGGCTTATGTCAGCCGCAAAAACAAACACTCTAACCCCACGGTCGCACGATGTATTGCATTAAAATTATATTAACTTTCCAAATATGTCAGAAAAATTCCACAAAAAATATACTAATGATATACATGTAGTACATAATACATATGTATACATAATCTGTATTTGACCTACTTGCCTCAATACCATTTCCAGCACACGCCGTTTTGGATTGGTAGCAAAATCGACAAAACGACCCTAAACATAAATGTGGAAATGCTTTTATTCTTCTCTCGGCCCTTCCCCCTTGTGTCCTGATGCACAAAGAAACACCACAATTCCTCCTTGGATAACAATCTCAATCCTAAAGGAGAAAATAAGTTATCTTCAGCGAAATTATTTTCTACTTCGTCCATCGCTTGATTCTCTGCGTGTTCTCGGCCACCCCCCACCCCCGCCCCCTCCTTCCTAAGGTCTCGCCAGCACCGGGTGAGTTTCAACCTCGGCAGACGAAGTTGAGCCTCTCGAATTGCGAATTTGCGATTCAAATCACATGTCTTGGTGACCTCTATATGACCTGGAGAGGTCATGGTTCACGTGTTGCATTTAAACCCGAATTTGCCCCCGTGCTGTGTTTCACGGAAACCCGGAGTCGTCGAGGCCTAAATCCGAAGCAAAATGGGGGTTTCCTTTCGAATCAATTGGTCTGAAAAACACAAAACAAAGAGCTATATATAACTGGGATTCCGACCATTACGAACTCCTTCGGTCACGTGTCAGCTAGTTTCGTTGTTTTCGTGATCCCACTATCTCGCGTTCATAATTTGATCTGAGACATCTTGGTCCCAAAACCTTTCTCTTGCTATCAATTACTCAGATATTGAATCTCAGAAATTGATTCATTGTTTTTTGAAGAGAAATACGATGTACGCTGAATGAAATGAAACAACCCAAAAGTTGTCTGTCACTGGTACTTCTTTCTGGGTTAGGATACTTCTTATGATCATTCATCAGCTAAGATTTCATCCAATTGACAGACAATTATAAGCGCTGTTTGTGTGGACATTATACATACAGGAGGGTTATAATCCTCCGGGGATATATTATTTTGCCATTTATCATCTTGCAATAGATTAGCAAAAACGGTTAGCCTTGAAGATGCTAGAACATGGAACTAATTATTACTTAAATACTTCCCAGCCACAAAATAGTCGAAACAAGTTGGATTGAACCAAGAAGATTAGAGCATATGTATATATTCAATGAATACTACATGTAGGTATATAATAAGCTATTTTCCGCGCTTAAAACTGGATAGCCCTGATACGGAAGTACTTGCATTATAAATTATGTGGCATGAGGGGATACCAATTCCCATCATGATCACTGTTCACCTATTATGACTACATCTTCATCATTGCCCGATATTTACGATTGCAGCCGCGTATAATTTGCGATCTTCCGTGCATCGAATTTCACTTTGCTGCATTGAATGGATCACACCCAGAAGATTGCTACACTTGAATCCAGAATGATCGCAAAGGTTGGGTAGGAAGCCTCTGGCCAGAAAGCCCCACAATTAAACAAAGTGCTTTTGTTCCCGAAAGGCAAAAGCCGAACAATTCCTTAAAAACATTCGCTTGTGTCGCCAGTTTGCTACTTGATGCGATGGGGTTTGATTGCAAATGTCCTTTATTACGCCCTACGACGATTGAATTGGGATCACTGTCGC
Source organism: Capitella teleta (assembly GCA_000328365.1). NCBI lineage: Eukaryota > Metazoa > Annelida > Polychaeta > Capitellidae > Capitella > Capitella teleta. The sequence goes on along the minus strand of KB298688.1, from coordinate 49,019 downwards.
CATGAAAAGAGGAGGGGAAAGGGAGAGGGTGGTTTTTCTTCTGCATCTGTTACATAACACAATGAGTCATGTTCAAAGAGCGCAGCATGTGCATTCTCATAAAAGTCATAAAACTCATAATTGAGTGGACCACAGGCAAATAAAAACATTCCCCAATAAACTCAGAACAATAAACGGTTCTCCGATCGACCAAAAATGGCATGAGTCAGCAAAAATGCTTTCATTGAACATCTGGCGTGAATGCCAACGGAGAAGGCAGTCTGACGGATGACAATAAACATGCAATAATGGCGGGCATTTGTGCAATGAATTAATTAAATTATGTGAACGAACAACTGAAGCAACTAGAGAAGCAATCCAGTAACCAACGAGCAAATGGAGTGAACGTCACGCATTTAAGAGGCCATCGGAGCTTTTAGCTTTAATCAAACGTGCATTACGGTAGATCGAAGCAATCACCCTCCAGTCTCACGGTCACGACACTTCGCACTTAATAATTCGCTCGACATCACCAAAGCACGGCAGCAAATTCCTCACATATTGATGAACTCATCAGCCTGATTGACGTATGTTTTCTTTATGCAGTGGTGGATCATTCCTTTCGAAAGTGTGCGGGCCAATTTAATGGCCTGCGTGTCTCTCTATAGCTGCCTGCCACCGCTTCTCCCACCCTCGCAGTGCTCAAGAATTGTACCAACAGGTCCTCCTCAAAGCTTCGTGTGGCAGCTCAGTTGGTCTATTTCGCTGCTTGCGTCCTGACAAAATCGCTCAGCTGTCTTTTGGTGCCGCTTTGGTCTTTCTTCATTCTGTTTACATCGGAGTTTGATCTGATTTGGAATACGCCCTCCCGAGAAGGTGAGCTGCCAAGCCATTTTTTCATCAGGGCATTCCATTGGTTTTGTGTTGATAATGTCGGGTCACATACTTGAGGAATTATAATATTTTAGTTTAAATGTTCGGCTATTTTCAAATCATCTGTGAATGCATGTATCTAAGAGCAATCAATGTTAATTTATTACCAATTTGTACTTTTTGCTCCTTGTGCGTAAATCACTTGGTAAAACTGTAACATTTTTTTTAAGGGCCGTAAGATTTAAAAATAACAACAATCAAGGAAGAAATGATGAAAGCTATTCAACGAATTCCCAACAGTGTACTAGATGTCCTCCCTTGAGGAATTTGCCAATGTTGGCTACAGAATTGATTACCATGCTAATTGCCACTTGCCAATATAGACTGCGTCGTGGTGATTGGAAAGTTCTCGGATGAAGTAGCAAATCGCAAATCACTTGAAGAAAGAGACAAAGATATACAAAGACCCGTACAAGTATCTTGTCTTAGATCTACAACAACTGTAGCATAATCGTTTGAGTTGTCTACAGCTTTTAAATATTGAGGGATTTTTAGTTCCTTCTAGAAAATCATGGATCGAAATTCACCCTTTCTTGGAATCAAAGCAGATACACTCACTCGTTTCTATGAATGGCGGGATTTTTAATGCTAAAAAAAAGTAGAAAAACGTAAAGAGACCCAGATTCACGATTGCTGCATAAGAACTCGAGCCCCATTTGTTCTTAGCGTAATTAGTACATTGATACGCGAGACTTTTGTCAGGTTTATGAGACGCGTGCTTTTTTTTTTTTTTTTTTAATATTAGTTAGGAATGAATACAAGATCACCCGGAAAACAAATGACATTCAGGTGTACTATACTTACAGATCTTGGTCATTCTCAGGTGTGGAGATATAAAGTACGTAAAATGCCACAAAGAACTCAGGGGGTTCCCTTGTTTTGTTCATATCCCCCCATTTTTTTTTATTTTTTTTTTTTGTCGTCATGGTCAAAGCTGAATTGGTGGCCACTAACTCGTTAATGACTTCATATTATTTATTAGTTCTAGCTCATTACATAACGGCTCTGGAGTCTCCTTACGGCTTACGCTGGCCATCATAATATCTTGCCGATCGACAATGGGATTTGCTCGACTTCTCACTTCTTCACTCAAGAAGCGATAACTATAATTGTTGTACAATGTTAAGCTCTTTAAAAGTTGTTCTCTGTCGACGATAATCAATATCATTATAACAAGTAAGATACAATTAGTGCTAAATACATGTATAGGTAGCATTAGTAGTCGCAGAGGATAGTTCCAGGTACTTCCTGAATATGATGTATCCCACATACATATAGTAGTGCATAATTCAGTACTTACCACACATATATAGTCATTCAAAGGCCTCTATTGCGAAATGCAAAAATCCTAGGGCTGTTCATGTTCCTATTTTGTACTTTTGCTGGTTTCTCTTAATGCATGATGCGTCTTCAAACAACGCAAACTACAATTAAAACTCGCGCGACACCGCTCCCCGTCTCCAATCCCATTCACTTCTATTCAATGCATTGAAACGACGCTTTTAACAGACAACCGCAAAGGACAATTCCATTCCCATTGGCCTCGCAAGGCAAAGCTCCTTCGAGGACCATATTATCGCTCATTTCAGAGACTACCGGAAGTCATCCCTTTTTGTCCAACTGTGGTTCCCTTTGAGGGTGTGTTTATACAAGAAAGCGTGAAGATACCATCGCTCTGGGCTATACATCTTGTGGAGATAAAATTCCCCGTGGTTTCGCTTTCAGAATTGCTTTCTCTGACTTATCTTGGCCGATTTTTTCTCGTTTTAATGAAGCTTTGGGAGTCGTGAGGTGGCGCCACCAATCGGCGTTTGATAGCCCCGACTGAGATCGTGCTTTGAATGTACACTCGAGCGTTGTGGAAAAAGCGAAAGATCGACAGAAACCCTTGAAATCAATCAATTGATAAACACTATTGTTTAATAATAAATGCTGAAGCAATTGGTGGCCTTTACAGGACATTGTTTACCTAAATCGATAGCGCGAATCACAACAATGGTTGCTGACCGAACCGAACGCATGAAGCATCACGTGACACGTACTGAGAAATCTCCCCCACGCATGCGCCATCAATCTCTTTCGGCCATTGTCCAGTTGTCCATCTGCCAAATGTCCATCGCTTGACCCATTCTTGCATGCTAGCAACGTAATTACAAAGTCATGCTTAGTGGTGCATTTCACATTTCCAATGCCCGAGCGAACAAAATGCATTCACATACGCATTTCCTATTGTCTGGCAAAATGCATGACGAATTCTGACGATTCGGCTATCGAGATGAACGCCAGCGAATGTTGATCTCGGAGAATCAAGACTCACTCTGGAATGCCACAGTCGCCGACGTCAGCTATAAACGCTGACTTTTTACCACTCCGTGGTTACTATGGTTACCGAGAATTTCAGGCAATTCCTGGAATTCTATGTTCCGTGGGTATATATCACCCCCTGCAGAATTTCAACGTGAGGCTTTGTGATCAATTGGCGTTTGGATTTATTCACGCAATTTCCTTATAAGTGAAGCACATATTGTCCGAGGTAGAATGTTCCATAGTGAGGGGCATTTGTCACGGATGTTTTTCTAAGTTATGGTCGCATATGGTACAGCTTTATTCTGGTCAGATATGGCAATATTTACTAAACATGTCGTAATTAGGGGTTCGTGTGGCTATATGCTAGTTCAGCTGGTGTTCATGACTATAGCAGCTTGGCAATATATTTGCATTTGCAGGAAACATGTGAATATAAGAAATGATATATACATAGATTTATGGTGATTATACAATGATTGGCAACCACTCTTTATTGCATAAAAGTACATATTTCGCTTTGAAGAATGCGTATAGGACCCACTTAACAATGCGCAGTCAACAACTTGTTTATTATGCAGCAACACGACTGCCCAATTCACTATTCGCGCCACATTTTACGCACATCGCTTTGATGGAAAATAAGCCTGAACACCGGCATCTTCCGATGAAGGCAAACTTAAGGGGCGTTCCTACACGCATGGCATGCGTCGAATACAAACGACCGCGCAATAGACTGGCCTGTTCTGTAATTAAGGTGTCTGCCGGCACTTAGTGAAATTGAAAGACTTCTTTTCTCGACCAAAGCTGCCCCAAGACTAGCGCGCTTTGATCACGGAGCGAGACAAGACTGAGAATGAGACTCTCAATGGACACGGACTCTTTTGTTGACATTCTGCGAAACAACTGCGACAAACAAGACACATGCAGGACAAGAGCTCAAGTGCTTGTGACTTTGGAGAAGTATGGCAATATACATGCAGCGATAAATAAGTACATTGTGCTCCCTTTGGCGTTAACAAAATGTAGACGCCGGTTGTGGTTACGCAAAAACCAAGGTTTTTTGCATATTCCACAACTTCAAATTACTAGGAACGAAATACATGTATTTAAATCATCTAGTTAAAACTATCATTATTATAATTTAGTATTCGTGATGGGAATGTGAAGAGAGGCCTATATTGACTGAACTGGTTGATGAAGAAGGGGAATGAGACATTTCGACGTCTCTTCGCTTTCTACAAGCCGATTGCTAGACTCGAAATGGTAGGGCCAAGACACACTATAACAGTGTATCGCCAGCTATATACACTGATACTATATGGTCCATATCACGTGATACCTACCGATTGCATTCGTGCAATGGTGTTCCTTTGTGTAATCATATACGTTAACGGTGTTGTGATTAAATGGTCGCATTAAGTCACCACCTCTACTCGGGGATTCTATTTCATTTTCCAGTAAAACAACACTCGGTCTTTTGCCCATCAGGCTTCTTCTCGCTGACCTCCTGTGAAAATCACCGCGTTGAGTGGTCAAAACTCGTTGTCCGTCGATATAACAAGAGTGACCATTTGTCACAGTTAGCACTGACTCCTGTGACGTCGTGTATCAGTTGAGGGGACAACCTGCAGACAGGTGTGTGAGGGTACAATTGGCCAATGACCAGTCCATAAGCCAGTGCGGGGTTATGTACTACAGTACTACGTAAGCAGGGTCTTCAGCCCAGAGGCCATGTCACACTGCCGCCACAGCCGATTAATCAAAAGAGGTTTAAACTTCTTCTTTGAGGCATGTGACTGACGTGTGATCTTTTGAGGAGTGGATTACGGTAATCCCAACAAATTGAGGGTTCCATGATTTGAGTTCTTCGAAAGAGTGAGCCCTTCCTCCTCTCTTTCCTCCTCTATTCCTCCCTCATCCCGAGCAACAAGTCCCTCTTCGCGGATGATACAAATGAATTCGGATCCCTGCGGTTAGTCGCAAGATGGATGACAATGTTTCTATGACTGATGGATCCTGTAAGAATAGCCACATCAAAACCTCCTCATCTCATGCCCTGTAATTACTTCTTGCATCTCTGCTGCAACCATGTTTCATCTGTTGCTCACAGTGTCCATCTCAGCACCCCTTATCTACAGCACTCTAACCGGCTTTTAAAACACACAAGCCGTCGAAATACCAAACGTCACGTGTACCATCAATATGCTCGGCGGCACCCTGTGCAACTGTTGCTCTGTTGACTCTACGGATCTTTCTCAAAGCCCATTATCAGATTACATCGAGTGCATGGCTCTTGTAGCTGAGTCAACATGAACGCTGGATGGAATTGACAGGGGACCGATGCCGCTTTGGTACAATCGATCACTGTACAAAGTCACGATGTCTTATGACCTGCAAGTATGCACCAGTCTTTCTATTTATAAACACTTCGTTAGATTTTCTCATCTGTAAAATGGACTCCACTGGGAGGCTTGGGTATTAAAGTCATCCATTCATTTCGAACGCCGAATGATGCATTAATTCGAGACGCTCTCTGAATGCTTTCAAATACACAGCGATAAACAAAGCTGTTGATTCCATCGTTTGGATTTCATATGAAACGTGGCTAGGAGCAAGTTTCTACTGAATTGACTTGATTTGCACGAAGCGAAGAGACTTCGACACTCTCCAAGCATTCAGCCGTGAAGGGACCGCTCCATGCGGAAAGCAATTCATTCATTGCAGCATTCATTATTACAGATCGGTGGACGCCACAGCCTGCAATTCAGGTTGTTGCACCAAAGAGACAGAATGAGAGGAGAAAAGGAGAAGGACAGACAGAGAGGACCAATTAGGACCTCTCTTTTCCACCACTCTGAAGACGCTGCAGCAAGAGGACAATGCCCCCATCAAGCACTGCGTCCCACCTTGTTAAAAACACCCTCATAATCAAGGGCGCGGATTCACTGACATGCACAGGAGTCAAGTTCGACTCAAGGCTTTAACAAACCTGCTGTACATGTATACACCGGCAACCTGTTGAAATGAGCTTTATACACAGTGGTAGCGTGTTAGATCTATTAGTATTGCGTGCCGGAATGCCATTAAGGCTTAGTGAAGGTGTGCATGTCCAGTTCAATGATGCCATACAACGTTGGCTGCATCAAGGGCAGGCAACGCACTAGAATTCGTTTCCATCTGCCTAAGACGGTGCCTAGATGCAGGGAAGCAGTTCTCAGAGCTCGATCCTCATAGCTCAAGACGATGACCAGAGCTTCATCCTTGTCTCTCTTAAAAGCCCCACAAATGGCATACAATTTTATGGGCCACCCTGTCCTTCAGACAATGCGCCTATAAGACGCAGAAAATTCTATGCATGAAGTTTTTGTCATAAATACTTGAACTCATCAAGGGTTTTACGAGTTTGCAAAGGTCACGAGTCATAGATGCACTCCCGATCTCGAATCTTGGCAATCGTCCAAGGTATAATAACATACACTGTATGATTAAACTGCCAAGCTATGACACCGATGCTTCCAAAAAATCCCACAAATGTCCTATACTGCTAAAAAATTTAATTCCCAGAAAACAAAAACATAAAACAATTAATTGTCATCAGGGAATGCCGCAAAAATCCCCCAGATTTCGCTGTTATTTTGCTTAGCAGACAACCTCTGAGGAATGAAGACGATTTTTGTGGATCTCTCTTATTAATTTAAGAAATATATTGGTGTATGATAACGATTCCACCCAATATAATCTGACTTTCAATTTTGTATGATGGTTGTGATTAAGTCTGTTGGGTATATCCATGTACATTATACATGTATGTATTGATCAGGGCATAGACGTATACCTTCACGTTGTGCTTGTGTTCACATGTGAGCGAGTCTTGGGTTATAATAATTAATAAGCTGACAATTCATTCTTTACGACCAAAACCTCTGGCATTACCAAGCTGTCAATTGGTGCATCCAGGGACTATTTATCATCAAGGCATCACAATAGAACAGTGCATGGCGTTTGTATCAAAGCTGTATGCATGATAAGCAATCGAAGTATCGGTCAAAAGTACATAGATCAAAGACTAATAGCGAGGACAGCCCAAGGTCTTCAATGTCGGATTTTATTCTGCTGAGATGCTTGGATCCGCGCTGCTATCTTGACAGACGGATTGTTCTGCGGGCCAAAGATCCCGTTTGTCATCTTCTCATTCGGACAGCGATGAGTGGCGAGGCATTTCGATGCTCAACAGATGGGGGTGTTGAAAATAAAGAGAGCTGTAAGAGGACGGGTGGTTACTGTACAATGTCTTATGCTCATTTTTGCCTAGTAGTCTTTCCCTTCTCCCCGTTTCTTTATCACCACCCCCTCAACCTACTCCCCTATAACAAAAAAAAATATATAAACCTATATAGCAATATGTATACATATTCTAAAACATCCCGTCAGCAATTACCTCTCCTTGATTGCCTCCCTCAGTGAGAATCCTCGAAATCCGTCTATGTCACCCTAGATCCAACTCCGCTTTGATCCTGTATTTATCAGGATCTAATTCTCCTTTGATATTCCGTAAATGCCGCCGAAATATAGTTGCGTTGTCATCCGACTCCATGCATCACTTGGGAGAACCAGACGGTTGTGTTCACGATGGTTCAGCCCTCTCTCTCCCTCCCTTGGTGCACCAGTGTATGTTACTCATTACGTCATCAGAACTCGGCCGTTCGTCTTCAGCACGTGCCACTTTATATTGTCATTGCGGTCAATATTTTATACTCGTTATCGGAGCCAATCCTCTCGTATCTATTTCTGTTTCTGTCGGAAGCGAAATGAACTTTTTTTTCTCTTGCCCACAATTTCTTCCTGTTCTAAAAAAGATGTATGCAAAAAAAAAAAAAACGCCATTTGCAGCACTCACCCTATTTTCCCCCAACAAAAGCCAGAATGATCGAGCCCGTCTAATATACCCCTCCCCCCTTCCCCATCTTCTCTCAAACACCTGTTTAGTGTCCAATCTAATCCTTGAGGGATTTTTCCTGCTTAGGGCACTGTACAGGGCGGACTGGCAGCCGTGAGAGATCGTGATCCGACCAATCTACCCGGTGTTCCAACTATGCTGCCATCATTGATCATCGGAATTCTCCTTCTCACAGGTCAGAGTTCAAATCGGTAATATATGAAAATATAAGAAAATATGTTGTGTTACCTGGATCGAGAGGGAAATTTAGTATGACGCACACATGACGCCATTTTGAGTCCAATTTACCTCATGGATCTCAATTTGGCGTGAGCGATAACGGGACACTCTTCAAGAAGGGTGGCAGATGGAAGGCATCAGATTAAAGCAGAGACATCCATCAGATGCAGTTCTTGGCTTTCCATTCCATCATAGATGCGATATAAATGGGATCAAATGCGCATAAAGGCGGCTGATTAGTGGCTGTCAGCCTCATACAAAAGCCGGCCATTTTTTCATCGACGGCCATCGGGCGCCAAATGAATATTGGGCCACCCGGTGTGCAATCAAAACGCAACACAATTTACGCTCGGAAACTGCAAAGGCAAATAAAACTGACAGGAAAACAATAAGAAAACTAGCAACGGAGTGCTGTGGGTTTAAAGAAAGCCTTTTAGGGCAATTCGCGATGAATTCGGCTTGATTCGCGCGCGGCAAAAATATCCAAGCCGTAAATTGGCAATGATGAGGTCCCGGGAGGAACATCATGGTGTGTAGTGACCCCGGCGTCATGGCTGTGTTAACTACTGGTGGTCACTGCTGCTTTCGTCGCTGCTTCGAGCCATATTCGTCCATTTTTCATGTGCATTATAGCTGCTGTTTGTAGTCTTACGCGATTACAAACCACAAAGGAGTAGTATAGCCTTCAAGTCCTGCCTCGGGCCACGCAACTGCTCACGGAACCTGTATGCAGGGACAGATATTGAATATTCATAAGCTCATGCTTAATTCACTGTCAAATCAAAAGCGTCGTGACAGGTTGTTCATCATGGCTTTTACTCAAAACAATCATCTCATTGCAGAAGGTGTCAGAGCCAAATGTTTGTTTCCCTCATTCCTCCAAGACCCTCTTCCTGACGGATCGACCAGATACTGGCTCACGGAAATCAAGTACACAGGCAACTCTGAGAAAACTACCAGCCGCTTAGAGATCACTTCAAAGAATTCACAGTTGGAAGCTTGGGTGAACATCCAAGAACCGTGCGACAACCCCCAAGGATCCAGATCTTACTGCGACCACAAACAGCTGGAATACACACGACAATGCCTCAAAGAAGACGGAGTTGGCAAGTATAGAGTGCGACACCAGCAACACAAGTAAGTGCTGTAGGTCAAGTACTAACTACGATCATCTCTTCTCTTTCTTCTAGCCTGGTGTACTACTTCTGCATGAAGATTGTCCTGAGGAACAGAAATCTCGTCCAAGTGTGGCATGGTGAACTCCTTTCTCCCCTTTCCTCTGTCTTCTTCTAAGCCTTCTTCTGGTTCTCAACACTTGACACGAAAGTGGGGAATTTAGATGAAATATTCACAAAGCCCCGATCACAACAAAGAGGGTTGTGTGTAAAGACATCTTGAAATATGAATGCAGGAGGCGCAGCTCAAGACAAATGTATCAATGCAATTCTTGCTAACTGCTCATCGTTCATTGTACAATACACCGTCATGATTGATTCTGACGATCCACACAAAGTTTTTGCTCACTTTCAAAAGTGGAAGAAAAGGCGAAAGGTGCCAGACTCAAATTTTATTTTTTTTAGGCCTTGAGATCAGTAGCACATCAACTGGTTATAGGACGTGTGTGTCAAGAAGAGGTTTGTTTTTAAACAAGATGCTTGATCTTGTCTGTGAATTCCCTCATCACATGAAATATGCATTGAAGTTCGCGGCAATTGCACGATTCAGGGTTCCCGGGGGCTCTGGCGCTGGCTTCATATTGAATGCGCCTCAAGACACGATATTGGACCGTGTACGTGGCGCAGATGAATGGCCCCAAATGCTAATGCAGATCGAAGAACAAAGCCCATGTGTCAGTGCTTCCACGCTGCTTGTATGCTCAGACTGGCTTCACGGTTTACATGGGTTGAATTACGTATAATGTGAACTCTTCTTAATTTCCAGGAAGAAAAGGAGGCGTTCAGGACGGAGGGTTATGCAATGATCGAGGGATGGAGCAAGACCCGTGGCCGTGGGTCGGTAAGTGAATCTCCGTTTGGTTATCAAGTGCACAGGGACTCTTAGCGCTGCATGTATACCATACACCATAAGAGTCCAATATCAATTACTCCGTTAGGTCAGAAGTTCAATCGGCCAAAAGACTCGACCAATGAGCTACTTAGGTCAGGCCTTATTCTGCTCATGGGTGTCTCGGTAAGCAGCACTTCAGTTATTCTGGAAGAAACAAAGATGTTCCAGTCCAGTTGCCCATGCACCCACTCGCCTTACAGCCTAACACGAACAACACAATAATAAATAGTCCTTTGTCAAAGAAGACAAAGCTAATAGCTTGAAAGAAGTGCGAGAGCTAAATTCATGGAAGCCCGTGGCAGATCCATGTCACCCATTTCCTCTCCACTCAACCACCAAATTTCGTGACGTTGTCAGAGACTAACGCAAAAAAAACAAAAAAAAACAACAAACAAAAAACCACGTGCTGCATATGCATGGTAAATCTGCCATTGTGATAATTGGCCCTTAAACTCCCGCCTAGTACACCTGTACTTAGTAGATAGAATACTAGATGTGCATATGCAATTATGTTATCGTAGCTTAGCACCTGTAGTACGATGCATGTATATACTTTTGTAGACGCGACACCTGCGTGGAATTAACGAAGGACACTGCTGTGATAAAGACCCAATTATTTGAATTGGCTTCCAATTGATTGATTTCAATTAGCAATTACCCAGAGTGCTCTTGCGTGGTCTCCTGTGTCAACAAACAGAAATGATCGATTGGATACTGTCAGGTTTTACTGTAAATCGGGAAATGGTGGCTGGTGTTCGATCGGTTGACGACAGGCACTCCACTATTCTCCTCGGCGCTACCCTATTGTCCTACAGATCTACTAGTACGTACGCAAAATGTGCCGCTTAAACCGAAACAGGGAGCAACAGAACTGTAGAATGGCACCGATATTGCGGACTAACAATTGATCAAAGTCAGCACCAAGTCGCCAAATCGTCGATCAGTCACTTAGGCAGAGCCCTATACCCGAGAGAAACAACAGATTTCTCTCCTTTTCGCGCTAATAGTGATTAAGAAAGGCACAAAGTGAAATGTATTGTTAGACAATGAACGCTCCCTGATTGCAAATGGCGACGCCCATCGCTATCATTTCCGGTCACGTGGGTGCCACTAATTCTGCGTCATTCGTAATCAACGCTGGTTTCGAGAGTCGCATCACTCAACCGGGCTTGATTCACTGAGGTTAAAGGGCAAGGCTGCGTTCCATATAGAAACCTCCTTGGGCTTGGCTGTACGCAGTGGCAGGCAATGCCGTAAAAAAAGATGCGCCCCGACAGCGGACTTGGAGAGCATGCCTTATTTCTCGTAGAAGTCGAGTTTAGGCAGCACGTCAATGACTCAATTCCTGCGCCTGATAAACACCTTAATTATACACAGAGCAATTGCTATTGCCGACCATAATACCGTAAACAAAAAGAGATCACACGATTAATTGCCACATGTGTGATTTGCAGAATGAGGAGGATTTATTTATGAGACATCGTTATTCATTGCGGATGAAGCGCGGTAGCCAAAGTGAAGGTTAATGTCATCACTCAGAAGTGGCGAAGAGCAAAAAAAAAAAAAAAAAAAAATCTTACGTGTTTCTTGTGAGAAATGATCTCAGGATGCAACAGCCTTAAACAGAGTTAGACAAAAGTCTCGTGTATGCAATAAAAGAGGTCTCTATTGACTCATACACACCCTTAATTAACCCCAAGCTCCTCCTTCCACGCCTCCTATATCTAGTTCTAACCCTCGTCCCCTTCACAAGAAGAGCTAGCTGTAAAATTTCTCTTATTATTAAATCCTGGCATTAGGAATATGCTTAAAAACTTTGAAATTACCAAGTACTGACTGTTTACTTTGAAGTGAGTTCACTGAACTTCATTTATCCGCAGCCCCAAAACAAGAAGAGTGGGTGCCATGCCCCTTGGCAGGTGGATACGACTTCACGATGATAAAAGAAAATGGAAAGGTGGGAACCGTTCAATTATTTATTTTGCATCAATTGCATGCCAAAAGGTCATAACAGTAATGATGGATGCCATTTACGACAAAATAGAGGGAATTGCAAAGTATCCATTCTTACAAATCCAACCTAATTAAATATATAACATCAGCAGCACAAGACAAGGTAATTCAATCGGGGTTCCATGGCTCTTCCATTGCTGGGTGACACGAGATAAGAAACCCGGGTTCAACCCTTGTCCTTATCGATTTACCACAGACAGTAGCACACAACACCAGGCCTTATTTATGTGCAGCAATGCGCAGTTTAATTCACGATCACAACTCTAGCACTCTAGCACAGATTGGTCGAAGTTTCATTCTGATTTTGGATGATAACTGATATCAGCATGATACACTGTGCTGATATTGACTGATATCGGCACCCTTGGTTCTATTTACCACTATATTGAGTCATTCTTAAGCTTCATCGGCCTAAAGCAGAGCATATTATTAATTGACGAGAGAGTGGTTGAGCGCATCACTATATGCTGGCATATAATTTTGTCGGCATTGTCGGCTGACACATAAATTAATATTGATATACGAGATGACTCGATCCGATCTGATATCAAATATACAGGCAGAAGCTATTGCCTCCGCCATGAAGTCTCGATTTAGCAGTTTAAGCAATCATAATGCACTAACTTGCAAGATTAGATGCGTTGTGATTCTCACGTGCTATCAGAAAATGCGATACCAGCCCTGCAATGTGTCACCAGTTAGTGTATAATAATTCCGTGACCTGTTCCGTGACCCCACAGCGAATATGCCCGGACACGTGGAGACTCTCTAGAATGGAGAGCGAATGCGTCCGAGGAGAGGGACTTCAATTGACCTTCCCTGACCACACCTGTAGTCCATTTGACGACGCTAAAACAGGTTTGTATGTCTATGACGGCATATTAACTAGAGATCAGATCAATTATCTCTTATTCATTCCAGAAGTACAGCTCCAATGTTGGGGCAGTTGGTTGGAAGATGGCTTCACTTTCTTGGTCGCTGGAAACGTCAACCGAGTTCCTCAGTTTGTCTTTGTGAGTGTTGCTAGTTTTTGTTTGCTGACATATTTTGTGGGTGACGCGGATTATCTCTCTTCAGAGATTCAAACACGATTCTAGTTTGTCTGTCGAGCCAGCGTCTCTCTCTGGATTTATGTACTTCAGCCCAACATTAACCACAACGAAAAATGGACATCCAACAGTCAAATACAATGTCCATTACTTGAAAATGTCCCTCACTCGCAGTGGTGAGGAAATAAATTTAGTAATCAGCACTAATCACCTCTGTAACGCCCATTTTGTGTCCAAAATCACGGCATACCTTCTTTGTAACCATTTTGTGTCGATCCATAACATAATTTTCATTTCCGGTAGAACCTGGCGTTTGCTACGACGAGAGTAAGGAATGTCAGCGAATTGCGCAACGGGGGGATTGTGCCAACAGTGCCTTACTGTACCGATATGCAAACCACTGCAAACGCTCTTGCGGTCTCTGCAGTCAGTACTCATCAATTCACTCTTCACCCCTCACTTCCGTCTCTCTACATAGAGTTTGTGCCTACCACACAACCCGAATGTGTGTTCCCCGAAGCCTATCAGGGAAACTGGCTTCTCTTTGAGAGCAAGTGGAAGGAGCGAGTGAACATAGTCGCGGGTTACATCTCATTCGCGTCCCTTGGCGAGTTCATTTGTAAATCCAAGCACTGGGAGGCACTCAACTACAAGCTGCTGTCACACTACACTAACGGCTGGTAAGCATCGAACAATATGCAATGATCCTCAATGGAAATGTTTCAACAGCCGACCGAGATACACGTGTTTGAATCTCAACAAGGAGAGAGATGGCACTTTGCAGTTTCACATTTGTAAGACCAAATACAAACACAAGCATGTTTTATATGTTCATAATCCTCAGCCAAAAGCTCTCACAATGACTTGTCCTTCAGCCTATGTCGATTTGAAGGAGATCCTCCTCCACTGGGTGACAGCATCCACAGCTCTGAATCAAAAACTCTCCTGGGTGAGCATATTGCGATGCATGACGTAAGAAGTAAGACCTCGTGGACTTTGATCTCCAGCGTCATCTCTGACAAAGACTGACACGTGTGGACTGAGCAGCCAACTTGCCGTTGAGACATTCCCCGATGCCCGTGGACGGCGCTGTTCTGGAGAACTATCAGACTGGGACCCCCAGCGATGTGGAGTGACCTCTCACTTGTCCTTGACCTTGGATGGCAGCTGTCGCAGTGCAATTGTGATGCCATACAGAGAGCGTAAGTGTTGGTCATGGCGTTGGCTTTGGCGTCATTCGTCGTTCGTTGCAGAATTCACGTGCGTCGCGTTGACGGAACTGGAAAGTGGATTCAGGATACTCATTGTTAAAACACGCGAAGCATCTTCGCCTCAGTTCAAGTGCTTGGTGAGTCTATAATGTTGTGTAGACCTACGCGGCAAATACTCTCGCTGGTACCCTGGGTCCGATTCTGACACAGACACCGTCCCTTTGACAGGTGGTAGCCAATCGCATGGCTGCTGTGAATTAATACTTCTAAAGTATTTTGGTCACAACCATAACATCACGTGGCTTCCATTCCAATAGGTTTCCTAGATTGCAATCGGCCTGTGACGGAGCTAACATTACATGCACCTTAAAATGGATGTTTAATGTTGGGTTTTGATTTCTTATGTAATGAATTGCTGCATTACTTTTTGCATGGTAGATCATCCGCACGTCTCCAGAAAGCATGTTCTACGCGTCTTGGACGGAGGTTTTTCTCCTCAATCGGGCACAGTGTGGATCAGAAAGTGACCTGGATCCGTTTCTGCTGAAGAACATCGCACATGTTGCTCTGCGCGTTAAAGCAAGTGAGTGCATGCGATGAAATCGGACCGACCGACGACGTCACTTTTGTTTAATTCCACAGAAAGTCGAACGCCATGTTTGCAGAAGGAGTTCGAAGGAAGGGACGCCGGTCAAAATGGCGACGGTTCCTCACCGAAGACGCATGCGCACACGACGCAACAGGAACGAGACAAAATCAAAGACACGAAACTGAAACACCAGAGACTAGCTAAAAACGAACTGAAATCGAAGGCGTCACGTGATCCCAGTGGTGGAAAATTAGCTTTGTTGATATTTACAATCGTTATTGTGAAATGTTTCAGGTGATCGATAGGGGGACAAATCTGCATTTGTTAATGAGTATTAATTGATATATTCATAATCATCTCTCGGACATACTCCAATACTTTAATTGATGTAGCAATCATTTTTAATTTGATATAATTATTTATTTGAATATTTTTAGTCCTTTTTGTAATAGTATCCATTCCATTATTATATTTTATATTATTTAACATTTATTTTTAACATTTTGATATTGTTTGTTCTTCCTAAATTTGCGCGATATAATTCATTTATTTGTTGTGAATACATTCACTGGTTCATTTATTTTATTAATCTCTTTATGATATGGTAAGTTGCACTATTCAACGGACAGTTCTTGATAATTCTTTCTATAAATACGATACGATTATTATGTGTATTTGTATATATATGAAGAATGTTATTAAAATAGTCCATATATTCTTGATTAAAACTATGTTTAATGTAATTCTGATTTATTTAACACTATCTAAAAGTATATAAGTATTCATGTATAAAGTCTTACCCATACAATTACTGGATGTCGCACAAAGGATAAACAATATTTATTTATCCAATATTCAACTAAGGTATAATTGTGTTCCAACCGAAGAAAAATAAGAAATGCATTCAAAAAATCAAAACTACACAAGACAAAAACTCTACGCGCGAATGAAATATCTCCATTATAATTACTAAATGTAATTGTAAATGAGTTTTTGAACCACCCTGTAACTGCAAGCAATCATTTTATCAAAAAGGTCACCGTACCCTTGCTTGTAGAAACCAGTGTGCATATACATAAGGCATGTCGAGTTAAGACTTTGGGTGAATATCTCATGCAAAGTTTCTATAGTCCCTTATACATACATAGTGGGCCAAAAGCAATCTCAAATTAAACAATAGTACGAGAGCGTTGCATTAATTATGCGTTCAATATGTGGTCCGGGCGCTGTTTGCCGCCAAAAGTGGAAATATTGCGGAATGATGAGTGCACTCTATTAATTGATATAAATCGGCATAAATGTTGATGGAATTGGAATAGTAATGATAAGAATTGCAGATTGACATGTTAGACTAACCATACCAAGTATTTATTTCTCTTATCTATATGCGTGGTTATTACACTGCGATCTGTTTTGAAACACTTTATCGGAAAAGCGCAGTGCCATTGAAAAACATTGAAATCTTTAACATATGGAGTAGATAGACTACTTTTGGCTCACTCTATATTCTTGTCAGACATCCTTTTCTTTGATCATCAGGTGGTAACATGTGGATGAGTCGTTCTACCAAGTGGTCATAATTTGGGATATTTGTGATCATTTGCTGAGCGATCGAAGTCGTGCGATGTGATGATCGTAAAAGAAACATTGCAGGCCAAATCCAGGCATAACGATGCAAGTTAATATGGCGATGGGCAGAATCACTAGTACGGGAAAATGATAATATTATGTTCATGTACATGTATACAGTTGAAATCATTTACAGGTCTATATCCTGGTGTACCCAGTGTGCAATGTGCGAAGTGCGAAGCGTCATGTGGCCACCGAAGTCCCCAAAGTTGCCTAATGTTCTCATAAAGTTTTCAAAATGCGACAATTTTGCACTTTAGGGAGTTCGGGAGTAGGCCTATGCTTCTTCAACTCCCTAGATGTTTTAATTTTGAGTCTTTGACTACACGTATAGTACATAATTATATATAATTATACGCTGTGAAATTGGAGAGTGGAACGCACAAACACATGCACAATTAAACATGAGTGAAAACTCAAAAGGATATACTCTCCAGTCCTTTCCCCTTATCATAAATGATTTGGCCAATATAATGTACATCAAATGAGGCTCCGAGGATTTGGCATAGAACCTGCATTAAGCTCGTCTGACTTGTTTTGCCACCCGAAGGTGAACAGCACGAGTATGACTGCTGAGACAGCTATGGAGGAGAGGCCCCAACAACAGATGGATCCTTTACAGATGGCTATGATGTGCGTGCTTCTCGTACTGAGCCGTGAGCAACTGAGCATCATTGCTATCGTCGCCAATCCGCTCACCTTGGTTGCCATGGCAATACAGGGATTCATCCGCAAGAGTTCAATCAACATACTGATCGCCTGCCTGTGTTTGTCTGATTTCCTTATCGGATTTTCAGCGTTGTTATTCCAGCTGCAGCAGCTGCTACGGCTGAGGAAATTCAGTGACTCAGATATAGAGTGGCCATCACCTGGGCGTTTAAAAAAGTAAGAAAAAAAAATAATATTACAGGTACAACAAAAATGATAATACATTAAAGGGAGGGAGAACTGGTTAAAAATGGACTTTGAATCGTTATTTGATGCACCAAAGATGATTCCTATGCCTGGCCCACACAAGGAATATCATCGCTAACGATTTCGCGGGAGATATAATGCTAATTAGGCGTGACGTCAGTCGCTGTGATGAAACACCGAGTTCCCCATCTTTTACAATGGGCCTCGTCATATCAGCGTGCCCTGCGACTAAACCCCTGGATATTTTTTTATTTTTTTTTTCGGAAATAGATAGAAGAATCATTTTGCCACCAGTCAGGCGCGAAAAAAAAATATTTTTCGCTATTTTTCTTATTTTAACAAGCGAATTTCTAGGACACCTACCATGTTTCTCATCCTGAAACAGTAAAAAGGTCAGCCAGAGTGCACCACGCATGCGCTTTCGTTTCGTAAACAACAAAGATATCCTTTTATGGCGAAGATGCTCTGCTCTGATTGGCTGAAATCGATAGCTTCACGAGGGGAACGGGACCAATCAGCCATCAGCCAAACCAAGCCATCAGCTGACGTTTGCCTCCTATACTTCGCAATGGAAGCCATTCTCCCATAGGCGCAATGCTAAC
>KB298688.1:0-30308 GCA_000328365.1 Capitella teleta | reverse complement strand
GGGGAAATTACAATTACCTAATTAAAATTATTAAATTATCCAGTCAAACCGGAAGCGCAAGACGAATTACCGATGCATCGCAGCTTTTAATACTTTCAATAATAGAAATTACTTTTGAACGCGACCTCTTATGAAACCTGCTCATGGATGCTAAGCAAGAGAGCAGCACCCAAGACAAGGCGATGAATTTAGCTATCAAGTCTCAATAATGATCAAACAAAAAATAAGCATCTTTAATATAAAAAAGAAAACAAGATTCCAGCAGCTCAGCCCAATTTGACAGCGTCATCTTTCCTTGCTTGGAAGTAGATGGCGAATCACACGGGCAGCCTCAGTGTCGTCTGGGATCTGGTTATTGTTTGCGTCATATGGCTGAGATACCTTTTGATTCATGGTTTGTCTCTTTTTCATCTTCCTCTCTTGTTCATTCATAGCTTCCCCCTCTGAGTTCATCAATTGGTCCATTCCATGTCTCTCCTCAGCCTCCTCAGCACGTCTCAACTGTATGCAGCATGTTTGAGGCTCGGTATGCTTAATTTTGTGTTCAACATTCATTGGCTCTGAAGTCTAAATTTCCTTCACTTGGAGCCTCATCCTCCTCATCTTCAACATCAAAATTTTCCGGATTCAGGCAGTTTGTCTTAAACGACTGCATATGTCTCTCTAATCCCAATTTGTGGAATAATTAAATCAAATAACTAAATCCTAAATAAACAAAATAATAAATAAACAAAAATACTAATTTCGGTGAAATCCATTACAAAAAAGCACCTGTAGCTCACCTTTGAATCAGCACTAAATCTATACATCAGAAATCCAATGAATTTCAGCACAAAGCTATAATGCAGTGTATTTCCAACGAGGATTATCCCAAGAAAGACTGCAAATCTCTGGATGTGCCTGAAGGAGTAATCTTACAAGGAAGCCACCATTCTTGAATGGGTGGAAATGAATAATACAATGTTGTTATATATAGATAACTAAGGTCACCATAAATTAGAGAATTCATGCTGCTCCCGTCGTGATTATAATCCTGAATTGCTCTTAGCTGAATTATAATAATAATAATAATAATAATAATAATAATAATAATAATAATAATAATAATAATAATAATAATAATAATAATAATAATAATAATAATAATAATAGATCTACTAGACAGTTCCAACAAAGCTTGCAAATAGAATAATAATTTTTATACTTATTTTAACCATTTTTTTTTACCGGGGCGCAAGCTGTCTCTACCGGGGCGCCCTGGCTACGACCCTGACCAGTTTACACCTTGCCAGGATCAAATTTGTACTTTAATCACCATATGTGATAATTATTACATAATTATTTCTTTATTCAACATCCCACGTACAAGTTAATAATTAATGAAGTGAAATGAAGTATAAAACCAACAACAGTTTCTATAACACATATATTTATTCCACTTCAATACAAACATGGCGTTTGAAATAACGAAAGGTACGCAAAGTCTAAATGCTGAACAACAGAAATTGAGGATCCATTCATAATGAACTAGAATCAGGTCCTGGTTCCCGCACATAGATGTGCGGCTCACTAGGCACGCTCCGATCATTGCAGGAAGCCATGGCTGATGCAATTTGAACCTTGACCTCCATGAGGCCTTTGAAGACTTCAGAGAGATCAGCATCTGGGTTATGACACACAGCAACATAGCCTTAAGAAGAAAGAGGTCAAAGGTGAGATGATGGGGGTCAAGGGCGTACTGACCAGGATTTGTTTCCGCTTGGTGACGACAATAAAGGTAGAGCAGAGCGTCAACATCATCTCCGTACTGGACGCTGATGTCAGAGAATACTTCCCTGAGGATTGAGAAGCGTCAATTTGTGAATTTGGTGTCATTTGGTGTCATCTCGAAGCAGTTTATGGCACAGGGTTCAAAATTGGTTACAATAATTTCTAATTAGGTAATTAATTGATAGCTCTGAAAGCAGCCATTCTGATTGAAGCAGTTAACGAGGCAATCACTGAGATATTCGCAATCATTGCATGATTTGAGGCTCAATTAGTCGATGAGAAGATGGAAGCAAAAGAGAAGCTGCTGACACCATGGGGCCTCGTACCTCATCGACCGACTTCCACGGAAGCCCAGTTTCCTGCGATTGTAGCGAAAACTTTTAAGTCAACTCAAGGTGAATATTTTCTTTTGGAAGTTATATGAATGAGTGCTCAATAAATTCCTCGGGTGACTGATCAACACAAGTCACTGACCTCCAGCTAGAAAGTGCGACCACAGCCTTCACGTAGCACTTGTTGTTCAAGAAATCCAGCAGCATATGTTCTGCATTAGATGGTGACAGAGTGGAGGAGTCCAATTGAAATGGGGAGAGGTCAACGACCCCCTGGAAATAGTCCACACGAGCCTTGTGCAGATCTTCCCGCAATTCACAGACACTGGACGACAGATCGGAAACCTAGAATAATCAGAAAGTATTATATCTGATCCAATTACAGACAACTGGTAACAGACTTGATCAGAGTTTTTGGTGGTGGCTACAATGCCTTCAACAAGCTTTGAATAGCTCAGATAGAGTTGAATCATTTGGAAATGAAGTCTCTGCAGACATCCGCACAAGAGCAGCTTCTGATTGGATACGTATCAATTTTTAACGATGTCTGCTTAAAGAGAGATGCTGGTTGAACAGACCTGTTCTTCCGAGCTTCCTTCTCCAGGACTCAAATCAAGCAGAGTGTAATGTTTTTCCGCCGCTCGGATTTGATCCAAACACTAAAGTGCAGAGTGAATGAGTGGTTTATGAGTGAGATGAGTGGGGTATACCTCGAGGGTTTGATCCCGACGCATGATGTAAGCGTCAAAACACTCGGGGATTTCAAGTAAACTGTACTTGAACTTGTCAACCAACCCGCATTCTGTTAGCTGAAAGGGGAAAAACACAGCATATGGTTCATCATCATTAGCATGGAAAGCTGTGGAAACTGATAATTTTTGCAAGTAGAAAAGAATAATGCTTACTGCGTCAGTGTCAATGAAGACAAGAGGAGAATCAAGTTCCGTGACTAGAAGATCAATTGTGGCTACTTAGAGAGTTAGTTAAGAAAAGTAGATTTGGAAAACAATT
Source organism: Capitella teleta (assembly GCA_000328365.1). Taxonomy (NCBI): domain Eukaryota; kingdom Metazoa; phylum Annelida; class Polychaeta; family Capitellidae; genus Capitella; species Capitella teleta. The sequence goes on along the minus strand of KB298688.1, from coordinate 27,195 downwards.
GCTGAGTGAAAATTTGAGTCTGTCACGACACTCATACCTTGAGTGCCAAAGCAAAAGAACACAATAAACAAAGATACAGAAATTAGCAGCAATCGCTTTGGTCGCTTCTTGACCACAGAGGAAACTGCAAGCTTCCTTAGTCAGAGCAACAAGACGCCGTTTGGTTTCCTACTCAAACAAAGATATGAAAACAGCGCAACATAATAAATGAATTGAAACCTCAAAGAGTTTGGTGAAGAGACAGAACATGTGGATGATGTGGCAACTGCCGCCTTCCGTGATGATCCTGTTGAGCAGGGAACGCCACAGCTCCTCCACGCCCCCCTCCTCTTCCTCGTTCATTGAACCTGAAAGACCTTTCAGAGCAGCCGGGGATGAGAGAGCAGTTCTACGGACACTCACCAGGGGGAGGTACACCGTAACTCGGAGAAACATTTAGAGGGCTATAATCGGCCGTGTCGCCTGCCGTGGTGTCAAAATCACTACTTGCACTGTGGATGCTTTGACTGCACGTGAAAGACATCAAAACAGAGAATAAAAGAAAAATATACGACCGACCTAGATCCAGAGAAAGGGAGGTTGGCATCCAGAGACGCGTAGTGAGAGAGGATGATTGTGGGCTGTGCTGATAGATCAGAAGGCGTCATTTCCGGGTGAGTGTCATCAACGGGACTGACGCTCTGAGTCTGAGGAGTTGATATGGTTGCTATGGAGATATTTGGTAACCATGGTGATGCCTACCTCATCATCTGAGTTGTCCCCAGGGCGGTCCTGTTCCTCTTCGTTGTGTCTGGTCACGCCCCAAAAGAGGCAGCGGTCGTACGTGTCAGGTTCTCCCTCCAGGAAGTCAAACGCTAAGTTGATCTGCTTCTCTGCGTTTCCGTCTTCACTGATTTCCATGTCTAAAGTAAGATTTAAAATGCGTCACAAGGTCAGATTGTCGCATGGCGGCTCTACCTGAGCGGACTTCATTGAGGTCAAGGGATGGTTCTCCGCTACTTGCGGCAGGCGTCCCACTGCTCTGCTGCCTCTCCATTGTCCCCGTAGGAGAATCAAATATGACCTGCAAGCAAAGGGAAGCCGTGAGAAAATTATTTATGGAGAATATTTTTGCTCGTCTTATGAGATAATTTGGGGATTTTGTATGAATGATAGGCATGGACCAGTGGAATTTCTGTTAGCTCGCACTGCACGCTGTTATAACTTATATTAAACCTTCCACACACTCGAGAAAGGAAGAATAAAGTTTTCAATTTATCAAAATGATTTGTATAATAGAGAAAAGGGACTTGCCATGCGAAGTATATCATTAGTTGTGTTTTGTGAAAATTCATCTCAAAAATGTGGCTAGCAGAGGAAAGAGGAGAGGAGGGGGAGGGGAGGGGTCTTGCAAATTAGGAACTCTTGCAAGAAGCATTAATTAAAAGCGCATGTCGGCAACATATTTTGTGTCAAGGTGTAATTTCTTCTCTTTTTTTTGTCAGGTTATAAATTCATCTCATTGTCTTTCAATTGGTCGGTTTGATTATTCCCACTGAAATTTCAGGTCTTCTTTCATCACAGACATTTTTATCACGGACTATATAAACGATTGACCAATATTTAAATAAGTGCAACCAAAACGGATAATATACTAAATACAAACCACCATAATAATAAATCCCTCATAATAATAATACACAATCAAGCCATCATCTTGAATAAAAAATATGAAAAAAATCACCAAAAATAAGGCAAAAATATTAAACACAATTATTTTGTAAACATGCTAAATACATTTACTTAAATTACTTAATCATAAATTCCCCTCAACATATGCTATCTGCTTGACTCCTCCTCCTTATATAGCTATACATTGACAAGGTTTGTAAAGCACGAAAGGACATTAAAGATGTGAGAGAGACAGAGAGAGTGAGATGAGCGCGGAACAAGTTACCTTTGGAATGTAATTGTCCTACGAAAAAGTTTTTTAAAGAATATAATTCAGTCTTGCATTCATTCAGGGCAAAAAATACATTTAGAATTGCGATGGGTGCAACACTCACGGAGGGGCTCTTGGGGATGACCCTGGGGCCGTAAAAGTTCACCAGATTAACCAGACGTTCACGAGTGCGTACCTGAAAAGATGATGCAGAGAAAATTCACTTCATTCACTTCATTGTGGCGTAGTATTACAATACATGTACACAGAATAAATATTAAATCATAAGGTAGACTGCAGAAATCAAGAGAATTATAGATAGTAAATTTCAGATCAGTCAGTTAAAGCTGTTCCTTATTGCCTAAAGGGTGATTTCTTACCTGGCCGAGGCCAGATTTGCGCCAAGCGCAGAGTGTGTTCTCAGAGAGGGAGGCACCAGGACTCAGCGATGAGTTCTCTAGACGTTTTTCCAGAGTTGAGTTAGTTGAGTCTGCAGGTCCTCGGTTTTTCTCGCTGCGTGGGATCGAAGTGTTGCGCTCGACGGATGCAGTTGAACTTGCAGGGGTCGCAGCCTCTTCTGTGGAGGACAACTCCAGCGCTTTTAAGCCAATGATCGGAATTTGTAAATGGTCAAAACTGAAGTCCATTGTGCGACCTGGGGACAAAATTGATTTAATTCATAAGAGAGAAAAGAGAATCTTAATTTTTTTTTGTTAAATTACATTCTTTCCATTTCTATCCTGATTGAAAATATATGAAAAGAAATCCATTTCCTCAAATTGAAGAAGAGAGAAATGAGCTGACCAGGGAGTTCTTTCTTCACCGAAATTTCCGCATGAGAACCGAGACCAGTGATGGAAGCGTCAGGCAACATGGCCGCCTGGGCTCCGAGGTTTGCAGTTGGGGGCGGAGTCTCAAAAGCTGAACATCGTGTTACACATAATTTAAGTATTTCACTCGCTTCCCTCCAAGAAGGAACCTTTGGGAACATCAAAAGTCAAGATTTGTTCTGAAGACCAATCAAAACTCCGACCTCTATGCACTTAGCTGAAGTTCTTAGAAGGTCAAGGTCAATTGAGTTGGCCGGGTTCCGAGACAGGTTTAGGTAGTGAGCCATACAAAGAAGAATTTGCAGCACTGCTCTGCGAAACATAGGAGGACCCTTCTCCAGCACCTGGTAACCATGGAAATGGAGTTAAACAGCCACAAAATTATGCAAAAATCCAACCTCGACTAAGAACACGATGATGGTGTCCTCAAGATGTGAATACACGTCGTACAAATATTTAACGACACATTTCGTCCATTGCAGACTATCTTTGGTGAAAGTACCCTGGCTGTATAACGTCATAACTGTCGACAAATTCTCCAGTTGATTCGCTTGCTCTCCAGCCATCTGTGAAAGCATTTTCAAATTGAACTGTGTTTTCCTCAATTCAGAATTCATTCCTTGTGAATTTTAAAATATAATTCCAAAGTACACTGAACTGACCGCTGCGATGCTTTCAGCCGCATCTTTGCACATTTTGGACGGATCTTCGTAATGTTCAACCAAATATGGCAAGAGGGCTATGACGTTCATAGGGAAACCTAAGGAAAGAAAACATTTACCAAACACTCCAGATTTAAGGGATCCTCACCATCACAGTTGGAAGGGTCGATGACTGGGGCGTTGATGCAGGGAGTTAGTTTTGAGAGCAGACTCCAGGTGGCGTCAGCAGTTAAGGGGTTGGTGCAGCCCTTCAACAGGAGTGCCTGCACACCAGGGAAGTTTTGCCAGTGGATCTGGTGCAGAATTTTATCCAACTTCTCTTTGCACTCAGGCCGATCGGGTTGTAAATGCTTCAGTACCTACAAAGAAACATTCCAACCTGGAGAATCTGGTGTTGGCAAAAAGAGATATACTCACTGAGTCTAGCAGTCGAACAGCAAGAAGGAATTCGTACTCAAAATCAGACTCCAGAATAGACACAGCAATCCAGAACATCTGAGCCAGGATGGTCAGACGATCTTCGTGACCCAAAGGGTCATGCAGGTGCTTCAACGACTGTGTGCTGCGCGATCGTGAGAGGTTAGTGCTCCTTCGCGGAGGATCACTGTCACCAGAAGAGTGGCGTTGGTGGCGAGCTTCTGTACAGGAGAACAACGTGTAGAGAATCAATTTGACATGTGAAATCGCGAGGTCACCTTTGGCATCCATAACAGGAGGAGAAGAAATGACGAGACGACGCTGAAGCAGTGGGAGGTTGTAACTGGTGCTTCTGAAATGCTGGAAGTGCAGAGAAGCGGGAGGCTTCATTGGGGTCACCGAGGCACTCTTCCGCATTCCGGGCTCTTTGGCAAGATTGGGCGTAGAAAAGAAAAGCTCCTTCATCAGAGGACGAACATCCACATCAAGGGTTTCAACGGCCGACTCGAGTGTGAGCATTATTTCTGTGACGTACCCCTGCGACAGGATTACGATTGCAGGATTAGTTGATTGATGTTCAGGCAGGACCCTTACCTGCATGTCCTCCCCCTGTTCTGCTACAGTTTCAACCAGACGAGAGAGAACATCGGAGAGGTCGTTGGACGACAGAGGCATTCCGAGGGATCGGAACACTTGGAACGAGCGGCCAGCGTAGTGGCGGGAAGAGCAGGAAAGAGCAAGGTGGAGGGCTTCCTGCGCCCAACGCTGCTCAATGTGGGCGCCAGGGAGCGAGTCCCTGAACACACGCAGCACGTACTGCAGGAAGTGACCCAGTTCCTCAGCACTTTTGATCTTGTGAACTCTCGAAGTGATGTCTTCGTAGCTCCACAGGGGGCGGCACTTTCTGGTGGCAAGAAATTCGATCAGAGCCTTAGTGACGTCCTCTACTGTCTCGTATGTGTCAGCGTCAACCAGATTAGAAATGCTGTCGTGGATGACCCTAGTGCCACACGCACCCCCCTCAGAACTGTCCTCTGTGAAATAAACACCACTCTATTTCTCTGCAGTCGCATAAGAGAGACGCCAACCAAGGAAAGCACTGTGGTCAGTGTTGGGTTGTAAGGTGAGTGCTTTGGGGTCATGCAAACCTCGATTGCTGAGCAGAGTACGTGCAATATGGAAGTGATCTTGTTGAGAGCACAGCACAAGCATGAGCGCCAAGAGGAGCTTCTTGCAGTGCTCATGAATCAGGGGTCGCGCATTGTCCATGCCTGAAACCGACAAATCAGTCAAGGGTATCAACAAATTACACAACGCACCCAGAAACCCAATATGCAAGATGTATGGCAAATGCACAGTCCAATCCACCTCCAGGCAGTCTGACACAAAGTCAGTGATCAGCATGACGGCCAGATTGCACCTGGAAAATGTGCACAAACATTATCACAACACGCTCACAAAATCAACCTTCTCCCACCTCTGGTACGGTGGATTCGGCAGATTCTCCTCTGGGAGAAGATCACACAAGGGAGCGTAGAATCCTCCGAATGCAGGCATCGGAAGAGGATGAGGAGAGGGACTAGGGCCACAGCGCATCTCAACAGCACTAGACTCATCTTCTGAAAAATGAAACTGAAACAAACGCTTAAAGTGCACTCGCCAAACCTTCTTGCGTGATGATATTGCGTGACGTCAGATTGCCGCCAAGCGAAGATACGTTGCTAGTCTCGCTACGCACGGACCCCGTGGATCCAGTACGCGAACTCCTGCAAAATAAAACATACAATGAGCCCCTCTGTGTTTGCTTTTTCACTTACACATCGGCCGTCAGTCGTGATGGGTCTTCAGCGCTGACTCTCTTGGTGTGTATTTGACCTTTGTCCAGTTGTTCCTGTGCGTGATGCACAGCCTCTGCTGCCTTGCCGTCCTCATCAACAGACGTCATGGTGTGCTGACGACGTGTCAGTCGGTAGAATGGAGGTGTCTCCATGCGCTCAACGTTGTAATTCAGGGGTTCGATTGTCTTAGGAATACAATTTAATTGAAAATAAAATCACAATTCCACATATAAAAACACTCACCCGTAATTCATTCATAATTTCCTCAACTAGTCGATCTGGGCGTGCCCTTCCCAGAAAAACGATAATTTTCTTTGCCTGTCAAAAGTGGAACAAATTAGAGATGATTGAGCTGCAGACAAACTTACAGTTGGCAGGAGGACTTGTGGGTACATCCCCACCGTGATGATAAGGTAGCGAACGACCACGGCTAAGTTACTCGGCCAGCAAGCAACAATAGCCGCCCAGAGGTCCTCAATCTCTTTGGGATGTTCGTCATCATACTACAACGAATGCGAGTGAACAATGACACCAGAGTGAACGAGTGTTCACCTTGCAGGTGATGTAGAGCAGGTTGTTGAGCACCATGTTGGTGGCCTCGGGGGACCCCCAGCCCTCCCCCTTCAGGGGGGGCTTCAGGCTGTCACTCTCAGAGGGAGGTTTGATTTGCATGAGGTTGAAAGAGCTGACGGTCGGCAGGTAAGGATCGACCAGCTCCAAGTTGTACAACCAGGGGAGCATGTACACCAGCAACGTCTGCCTGATGACAGGCTTGGCCGTCACAAATCGCTGTGTGATCTCTGCAACGGAACAATCATTTGTGAGATGATTTGAGCAAGAGGGAAGCTCACCAGAGAACATGGACATGGTGAGGTCTGGGTGCAAGCGAGCGAGCGTTTCAGAGAGACACATCTGTGAGGTGCTGTGCGGACCCTGGAGCAACATATCCTGCAGGACACTACGCTCATCCTCCATGACATCCTCTTCAAGGCAGCTGTCCAGATAGAACCGCTGGTATAACAGCCGCAGAAGCTGCAGGGCCGTCTCATGGATGGCCATCCGCGATGAACCACAATTCAGAAGCGTCACGTTCAACATTGCAACTTGTTCGCAGGGATAATCACTGCAACGATTTATGTGCTGAGGAGTTGTTTGGTGAAATGAGGCTCACCGGTCGTTGAAGACGGCCGCCAGAGCATTGAAGCATCCGTCCGCCACCTCATGAGACCCCGTGTAACAACGGTCAATGACCCACTCAAGCAGAGCTTGTGAGTCAGGATTGAACTCCAAGAGGAGGATGATTGTCTCTTGCGCTAGGTCATAAATCTGTGGATAATAGATCAGAAAATGCATGCTCCCTTAGCGGTAATTCCAGCAGCAGCAGATCCAGCTTACAGCAAAATCGAACCAAATAAGCTTGCTTCAAAGAAAAGCCAAAACGATCTAAAAAGCGCAAAAATTCAAAAAAGGAAAATCCTCATCGTTAATTAAAAGCAAAGAACTTCTTTTACCATATACAAATCAAAGAAAGCCAGCTAAACTGTCATAAAAGTGCTTCAGTCAAACTCCTATTTACAAAAGCAGGACTTATTAATAAAAATTATGCGCAAACTCAAAAAAACTTTTAAACTTATAAAAACGTAAAAATTTTGTTCATCAAATTTTGTTTGGAGGGAACCTAAATAAGGGCTACGAGGGGGAGGGGGGTATTGAACACTGAGTGCGATTTAATATAAAATGAATGCCACGATGTGAGCCAACAATCACATGACGTATACGCAATACTTAAAACTTCAAATCTCTTATGTGAATCGTCTCTTTAATTTAAAGCGAGACCACAAAACTGCTCACCTTCTGTTTGATCTGTCGAGTAAACAGTTAAAAAAGAAAGGAATTCAAAAGTGATTAGTCCAAACACCTCATCAACATCAAAGACAAAGACAGCTAGCATTCTGGATCTCTACTATAAATATCCACAAATGCCAGGAAATGAGAAATCTGGATGCCGCCTCTGCACAGGGGGAGATGTTCCAAACCAGTGAGAAATGCAAATCACCTTGATGTCATGACTTCCCAGGAGAGAGTCCAACCACACCAGAATGTGTCCATCCTCATTCAGGCCACTGGGGTCAAAGGCCACTCCGCAGCTGAGCACAGCCGCTAGAGACTGCAGGGAGGAGAGCTCTAGTTCCGTGGAAGGGAAATCCTTCCTTGGCTCCTTCAGGGAAGGGCTGTGCAAGATGCTCAGATGAAGAGAGAACGAGCAGATGCATCAGCTTACCGTTTCTCCTGGTTTAAGAACGCTGTTCCGAATTTGCCGGCCCACATGGCAAACAGGCCACACAGACCAGCTCTCATGTCGCACGACAGAAACTTGTGACGCTTGTTAACTAAACAGAACAATTGACTTGAAGAAAGAAGGATAACAGCACAGACCTGGGGTATTCCGGATCAGATGTCGAATGAACAAACTGAAGTGCAGACGAATTTCCTGCAGCGTGTGTGATTCTTTATCTGCTTCGGTTTCCAGAAAGATCCGTGCTCCTTCAATGTACTCTACAAACGTGTGGTGCAGGGACTCAGTTCTGGCGTCGATAACTTCAGATGGGCTGTGCGCGAAGATTCCCGCCTCAGCCATGAAATGAAAAATGCGCACGAGAGCTGACCGAAGCACATCTCTGCGGCGCCTCCTCTTCACGCCTTCCGCCTTGCGATCAATCGCTTCTTTGATCAGGGGCAACAGTTCATCCACAAGATCCCTGTGCATAAATTAACATAAAATTAGCATAAATTAACATTCAAATTTACATGTAATCAAAATGTCAATAACCAACCGGAATGCCGAGGGGTTGATGTGTCCAAGCGCTGTGATTATCGTCTCGCGAATGATGTCGAGAACTTCATTCTTGTTTATCTGAGGAACGAGCATTTTGAAGAGTTCATGCGCTGTCACTGATGGAGTGGGAACACGCAAACTGGAGGCATCCTGCTTGTCAGGGACATCAGGAGACGGGAGGCTGAGGGATCAAACATTGAGGACACCGTAGAGGCAAACAAGAGGCACCGACTTCAACTCCGGGGAAACTGATCTCCGCTCTGGAGCCTTCTGCAAGGGAGGAGCGATGCAGCAGCCCATCACGATGTAGTTCTTCCAGAGGCGTGTGTACATGTCCCTCTCGCTTAACGTCTTTTTGGTTGTGTTGCCACGAAGTGTAAAGTTGTTGAATGCAGTCCTGAAAACACAATGTGCGGAAGAATTGATCCAACGGCACAGAATAGGAGAACATACATTGGGTCGAGGAGTCCGTACAACACTTGCAGCCGGGTGAACAGAACAGGCCATGCGTACTGAATGGCTCCTGGGCATTGCCCTAGAACGTAATCCGGATGCATGCAGATGGAGATGAACTCAACCCAGGGGTCAATGCCCTGACCCCCGTTAGAAGAAGCACTGGCCGACCCCTCATTGAAGTCCGGTTGGGCGCCTCCCGTCAGAATCAGAGCAGTTCTGTCAGCCAGCCATTGGAAGTCCACAGTTGAAGTGGCCAGTGCAGAAGCGGCAGCCTACGACACACAACATTCTCATTTAATCAACTTCAAAAGGTAATTATTAAAATAAACTGAATCCAATCTGGGATACATGATGAGAACTGACCTTATCAGGGCCAGGGAGCAGAGGCAGAACTCTCTCCAGCACCAGAGGACACGCCTTATCAATCACATCCAGCACACACGGATCTCCGTCATCATTGGGCAGAGCCAGCAGCTGATAGAGAATGCGCACGTCTCTCAGAATGGCCACGGCCTGCTTCGTCATGGACGGCTTGCAACTGCACAGCATGACCAGCGCAAATCCCTCGAGGGCGTGCAGGGTGCCTCGTGTGCTGCTGGTCGTGTGCACCGTGCGCCGGCCGAGGGACCCCGAAGGGCCTTGCGCACACAGCTCAGCATTCACCTCGTTCTTCTCATTTTTGTCGTGCATGCCACTTCGGTCTGCACGCTCCTGAAATTACAATTAACACACTGAGAAAATGGAAGTTAGGTCATCAAATCAAAACTAGGTCAAATATTAATGTCAAATCACATTAGTAAACCAAATATTAATCAGGCCAAAATTTTCATCGGGTGAAATTATGGAATTGGGTAGGCTGAAAAGGGTGAATAGCTGAAGAGGGAAGCACGCTGACCTTTGAAGCCTGAGTTGCCTGTGCGGCCGCCTTCCAGGGACCAAGTAAGTTGGTGACACGCCGTGTGCACACGTCAACATGTTGCAGGTGGCTGTCGGTAACTTCAAGCAGCACAAATTTCACAAAACCTTTGCAAACAAATATAAATCAATAACAACTCAATCAAAAGCAGAAAACCTCACCCTCAATCGCGTCCTCTCTCCACTCAGGAAGATCGGCAACGATGATGTGCAGTGACTGGAAGGCCAAGCGAGCCAACTCATCATCCATGTGAACCGTGAGTCGTGACAACATCTGAATCAACTCGTGTCGTTTCATTCCCTCGGGCAACAAACGTGGAATCGCCGCCACGCACGTGCGAAACAGATCAATCTTGGGTTTGCGCTCACCACTGGGAAGTTTGATTAAAATTCTGGGAGAAAATAAAGAATTCAAAAACTCACGTGATAATTTCTTCCGGATCACGATTGACATTTTCACTCTTGATTCTGAGCAGAGCTTTGCCAACCTGGCCATCAAGGTATTTCAGGATGGAATCAAAGGCTTTGCACACGTGGCTGTAGTAGCCCTGTAAACCGATGGCCCTGGCTGTCTGTTCCGAGAGATATTTGTTGATGAATGTTTTCTTGACGCGTAGGGTGTTTCCGGAGGGAGTCACTCCCATTGTGCCTGGCATTGGGGGTTCCCCTTCCTTCTGCTGTAGGCTGTCAGCTATCACCAGGAATGCACGCAGCCCAATGCACATACGCTGGAGAAGAATACAAAAAATAGGTCAGAATTATATAACCGGGTCAAGGTTAAAAGAGCAGGTCACCTCAGGAGAAACACTGTACGGTTTGCTTGGTTTGACGTGAACTAAATCAAAAATTATTTCCTTCATAGCAAAGTCCAATCGCTCCTGCAATTTAAATAAAATGCGATAGAGAATGAAAGAGAGGAAAAACAATAAAGAGGACTGACCTGGCCAATAAACTGGATGATCTTGATGAAGATGCTGAGAGGGGCGTCCTTAGGCGTGATGAACTTTTGACCCTTGGGGAACAGACTGTTGACGATGCTGTGCAATCGACTGGTAGTGGTCGTGTTGCTTTCACATTTCACACGAATCATGTAGACCCTGGAAGAACACAACATCATCATTGACACTTTGCAATTATTAATTCCCAAGAGTATATTTTGCAAACTCTGTATTCCAGCAATTAAGCCAGATGAGAGAGATCAAATGATAAGCGGTAAGAACGCACCACAGCAGGCGATACAGTGATTCCAGAGCAACTCTCGCCATTTTTGGATCCCGATCTTTCAGCCGAGATAAACAGTGATTAAGGAAAGACGGCCAATTCTGCAGGAAAAACTGTTTCTGACTGACGCACAGGAGACAGGTAACCAACGGGAACAGTGCCTGAAAAAGGTCAGAAATCAAGGTCAAGAGGTCGCATAGAGGTCATGACCTTACCAGGGTGTGTTTCTTCCTGTCCCATAACCCGAGAGTAGGCGTGTACATCATTTCAACAAAATTCTTTAGCACTGGAACATTGACTTCATTTTTGGCGACCTGCCAAGCAAAAGGAGTTTTGTGATAGGTCAATTTTAAGGGTGCTTACCGCTGCCACTGGTAACAGGATCTCAACTAGAAGACCAGCAAGGGCATGTTTGCCCTCTTTGACTCGAACCTCAAGGAAATAATTTCCTATTTCATGGAGAAACATGATTGAAACTTGGAATTCGACCATTGGATGTAACTGCGGAAATCATCAATTTTGACCCAATTTGTTACAAAAATTAGGTCACCAACCTTGACACGGAAAAACTTCATTCCCATAAGGAGGTTGACTATGTTGTGCATAGTGGTGCTGTTCTGGTCTCGTGAGCGGAGTTCTTTGAGTTCTGTGAGGAATTTCTTCCTCACGGCAGGAAACCTGCAAAAAAAAATATAAATATATTTCCAACAATGAATACAGATCCCATATAAAAAATTAGGGGAAAATAAGGAAAGTGAAAAAGATTCCAAATTCACAATGTGAATTGCAAATCTGAATTCAAAAAGAAAATATACCAGCATAAGGACAAATTACGCAGAATTGGAAGGGAAAAAAATCCCACCTAGACTGAGCGACAATTCCAACAACTTCTGCATACAAATCAGCCACAATATCAGCATCAGAATTCTGCTGAGCACTGAAAAATAATCATATTCCATAAAATATGCAAATTTATCAAATCAAAACAGACCCCTCTTTGTACTTGAAATGCTTGAACGCCTGATTGAGAATATGGGTTACAAGAGCGTCATGCCCCGGGTGGTAAGGCAACTGGCAAGAAAGGTAAGCAATGAATATTCATGAGATGCTCATGCATAAGTACCTGTTTCAGACACTCAATTAGCACCAAACAGTAGATGAAATCCACGGCAAGCTAAAAATTTACACAATTTTAAATTTTTTATCCGCATTCAAAATATAACTCACATCACGACGCTCGCATAATTGTTCTTTATCCCTAAAAATGATTTAAAATAAATAATTGTGAATGAAAAAAAAAAAGAGATATAAACGAACCCTTTCACTTTGATCATCTTGCGTAGGAGGTAGTTACCAGCCTCGTCTGTGGGACTCTGCCGGTCGTACCAGTCCCTCAGCGCATTCAGCAGAGACGGAAGACAGTGCTCTGCCACAGAACCCAGTGTGGTGAGCAGTTGTTCAAACACGGGATCTTCACCGCGCTGTGATAACTTTGACAAAGGCTTCCCTCGATTCTGTTGAGAAGAAAAACAAACGTAACTTCCCATCTACTGTATTGTCTTGAATAAACGTGCACTCCACTAAAACCGCCTCATAGATCGTTCTATTAGACCTGCAAGAAGCACGGGGCCATATATATCTGATCTTGAAATAGCAGTGTGCATAGCTAGAAGAACCCCCATGGCAGCAGGTGACAGTATAATGCTTGGGTGTATAATTGCGGATGATGAAGACAGTGAATATGAAGAGCCCTGGGCACTAATTAATTGAATATATGGCAATAAAGATTAAAGAGTGTGCTTTAAACAATACTCAGAGATTGCACTCACGGCTGGCTCAAGAACTCCTTCAATTTTCTTCATGGCTAGAACAGTGAATTCTGCGAAGAGCGTTTGCAGAATGAACTCTCCCGGTTTGGTTGACGTTGTCACACTCAGGTGTTCGGGGAACTGCGTCCGTTCTCTGACAACGCCCCAGGGAAGCGTGGCCAGGGTGGGGGATGAGGGCCCATCATCCGGATCCACTGTGCAAGGCTCTGAGGAAGAAAGGGTCGTCTCAGAATCAAACGCCAAGCCAGATCACAGTGTATCAAATGACGGATATAAACCCAATCAAGCAAGGAGCTCACCAGAGAGCAGGCGAGTCATACGAGAGAGTCGTCTACTCCGCTCCTCAACAGGTGGAGCCCCTGGATCAGAAACATTTTTGCGCAAAAGCGACGAGGTTTTCCTGTGGAAGCGTTTCATAATCCAAGCGAACATCAACTCTCTTTCTTCATTTTATAAAACTGTCTTTCCATCGGATGTCAATGATTCACAATTACCGTCCATCCACCCCATGATTACTCAATGACCTGCTTGTTAGGTCATTAACAAATACGAATTATGCATTTGTACAACATATTTGGGTAACAGCAGATCTATAAATAGATCTGATTACATAATCCAACCAAAAACAGGTTAATAGATCACATTCGTAATCATTGTATGAAATTACTGAAGAGAATATCCAATGACGGTGGTGAGCGTATAAATCCCTGATGAAGAGGCCACAGGTGTCAGGGAAACAGAAAAAAAAAATTACATTCAAAAATCAATATGGCTCAGAATGTATGCGTAACGCAGTGTAATATGTACACATCTGCAGCAGTACACACACAAATGGAGATAAAATATGCGCTGCATCCTTTTACGACTGAACAGGATACATGCAAGAAGGAATGCCACTGAAGGATATGAACTCTTGAGTGCTTAACAAGGTTAGGTCTCAAGTGGAGCTATTGTTAGTCAATTTAGGAGAGTGACTGAATTTTGTTGAATAAGGCAATATTGGTATTGTAAATTGGTCATATGCAAGCAGAACAGCTGCATAGAATACTAAAAATCTGAATTCAAAAATGATTGATTATTATTATGTTCACTAAAACAGACTAAATAAAGAGTGACGATCACTGCAAAAAGACTGAGAGATCCGGGAGAATTGTGTGAGGGCTAAAAGTATGGAGTCATACATTTGACAAAATCCCAGTGTGATGCAATGAATAAAATGAAAAGGAAATAGATAAAATGAACCTCACCAGCATCTGAACTCATAGCAGCAGCAGCAGCCATGGATCAGCTATGAATTACCTGCAAAGAAAACAAAATCAACTCATATTTCAGAGAAGTAATGGCAGATAATTTTATCATTTCATCATTAAGAGCACGATTCAAAAGTTAAAGTGAAATGAATTTACAAAGATGATTTCGTAACAGTTGCTCGGACTACGAAATTTTCAACTATCAAGATAACACTGTATTTGCATGCCCATTCAAAATGGGTAGAAAATATACCCAAAATGCAATGATCTACAATCATCAAAGAAGACCCGAAATTCATCCTTCATAAACCAATGGACACGCAAACACCCAAATAAGGTAAGTAACATCCACCCCCGCATCTGCAACAACTCATACTACCTCCTTCAAGACTTTACCTCTCCAACAAGAAAACTGTCTAATAAACTCTGTCAAAATTGTTTTCCCATAAATTGAAAAGGACCAAGATAGATTTTCAATGAGATGAACCTTCACGAGCTTCCTCATACTTACTCTATATATATAGGCCTATTTGTCCTCATTATCCTGGTTACAAGGTTTCTATAAAGTCATTGACAAAGTACATAGTTTAAACCCCCAACTTGCTCACAGGGATATATGGCTACATTAAAACATTTACTATTTAGCCCTAAGCCCTCGGCAGATTGAGTCAATGAGTGGTTTAATGAATCGATGAAGACAGATGTACGAGCAACAGATCAAACGCTGTATGAATTCAACCATACACTAAATATACGCCTACAGTGATTGACATTAAATTAAATTATCAATCAATCAATAATCACACGTTCTGGGTCATTCACGCACAGCTGTGTTTATTTACACTAGAATAATGAGTTGACATACTCGACGCATGATTGGTTGCCAGACACCAACGCAGATATAATGCTTTATAATCATAACGTATCGTCGAAATGGATTATCAACATAATGAATAAATCATATTAAAATCTAAAAATGATGGGCAAGTTGAGGTTGTCATCGGAATAAATGATCAAATTAGTCGTTATACGTGGCTGAGTAAGTATTTCATCGTGCAAGTAATGTTTGAAATAGTAAGACCTAATATTTAGACCGTACCAAGTAATCAATCAATCATTTGTTACTCGTAAAATGAACTATGAAATTAGTTTTTTTACGTAGACCAATTTTTTTTTGTTTTTCGTCTGACAAGTGTATTGAAAATATTATTTCGGAGATGCTTTGTCGATACAGAAATCATCTGCAGTCGCAAATTATTTATAAATTGAATCGAAAAACAAAGACTTCTCTCCATATGTCCCAATGGCCGATTACCGTAGACAGGTAGACGACGTAGACCCGGAGCCGATTGTAATTGGTCAGAATCGGCTGGCTGAAGTAAAAATGACCGGCTAACTGCTTAAGCCGCTCCACCAATCAGAGATATCGGCTCAGTATTGCGATCGGCGGCTAGCAGTTGCTTGAAGTGGCTTGGCAATGGTTGCTGTATCATCCTATATGTATAACGATGCCAGCAGTTAATACAAATGAGTGTACATACTCATGTACTCTCTATACTGATGTGGTGATTTTAAGATCGAACGATTTCCAAATCCCATAAAAGCATGTCTCACTTAATTACACTCTCTTGCTTTACTCAAGTTCAAGACATTTAGGGCGTTTCATAAACTTTCATGAACAACATTATCATCATTATCACTTTGTTTACAAATTCAGTTGGGTTCTAAGAACTTCTAAGTGTAAGCAAGTAATTATGCAGCGGGAAGAGAAAGCAATTAGAGGAACAGGTTGGAAGAGGAAAGAGGATGGCGAACCAAATGAGTTGTTGCATCAGGATCTTGAATGAAACATTCGCCGTTTTTGATGACTCGGATTGCAATTATTGGGCAACCTGTGTGTTACATATATAGGGTAAAATAGCATATGATAGAATAGTTTATTGTAATGTATGAAAAAAGTCAAAAATATAACAAATTATGTTGAGTCAGATGTTAAGTCGCCTTAATTCTTCGTTCATACTAGTCATCACTGCATCAACATTTGGAGCAGAGATGAAAGCGTTAGTATAATCAGCAAAGAGAGTAAAATGTATACGTTCAGAGACAGAAGTGACATCGTTAAGGTAACAAAAACAAAAAAAGGACTTAGGATGGAACCCTGAGGGACACCACAAGAAACTGAATCAGTACAGCCATTAGAGGTACAGTCATTAAAAATTACCTTTTGTTGACGTCCCGATAAGTAGTCAACCAACAATGAGGGGTGCCGCGGATTCCATGCCTCAAAAACTTGGAGATAAATATTTTATGTTGTATGGTGTCAAATGTTTTTTGAAAGTCAAGCAGAACTCCAATGGTGACTTCGCCCTGCTCAAATGCTCTGCTGATTCTGTCGACTACTGATACCAGTGCTTGGGTTGTGTTTCTGCCTGGTTGGAAGCCAAAATGATGGGAGATAGGAAATTTTTGACCAACAAGTAATTGTACAATCTTTTGTGGACTAGTTTCTCCAGAATATTTAGAACACAGGCAAGAGAAAAAGGAGTCTGTAGTTAAAAATTTAGTTTGAGGAACCTTTTTAGAACAATGGTACAACTCATGCTATTTTCATTTTGCAAGGCACGGTTCCTTCTAAAAACGAAAGATTTAACATGTGGGGTAAGGGAGAAATCAATAGCTTAACTAATTGCAAATAAAATAATCAAATTCCACTATTTTTTCAAACCGACAAAAACAATACATGTAGACAAGCAGTGTTGTGAACAAAATGACATGAAAAGCCAACAAAATTGTTTTAGGATTCGGCAGTGCAGATATAATAGTATTATTATTATTATTATTATTATTATTATTATTATTATTATTATTATTATTATTATTATTATTATTATTATTATTATTATTATTATTATTATTATTATTATTATTATTATTATTATTATTATTATTATTCACATTTTAACAAGCGCCCTCTTCTTCAAAGAAGTTCGAAGGACGCTGTACATGCATAGAATGTGGATAAGACAATTAGCAAGTAAAAGCGAGTTTAAAAAAGTGCGATAGTTCAATCAATCAAAAAAGGTAGGAATAATACTAAATAAATAGGAATAATACTCAAAAATATACATGTAGCTTGCAACCATTGATCCACTCATGAGGGAATGTTTTACATCAACCCTAGTACGCAAATTGCACATTCTATGTCAGTCGGATATATTTTGAGACACCCCCAGTATATGTATGGGCATACATACAGTATGGTATAAATCATTAAATTAATTTTAATGGAGCTAACTGAGTAAAATCTACTTCCATGGATAGCTCAGATAGTAAGTATATAAACAATACTAAAAACAAAATAAAGACTTGTACAAATGATAACTTCTTGTAATACTGAATGTAAACTATTTTGGTTGAATCGGCTGAGAGCCGCTAATGACAGTGTCGGGTGATAGCGGCTGGCCGACAGCACCAATCGGCTGCGGCTTGCTAACTGTCCAATCGGCGTGGCTAGTACATATCGGCGGCGGATTCGGGGTCTAAGACGACGGCACAACCACCGGGCTAACTTGGTGTTACATATTGCCAGTGGACGTGTGTATGGGATTTTAAAAGCTAAGTGACACCTGCTTTTTGGGCCTCAAGAAAGTGTTCGGCGCTGTACCCAATCTGAACAGCTGAAGCTCATGGTGAAAGTAAGAAGCTATAAAATAACTGGTGAAATGACTCAGAACTTAGAATGCGTCAGATAATTTCATTTTATGCATACAAACGAAACTGGTCTACTGCCTCGATGTTTTAATTAATATTTTCAATTTAACTCTCTGTGTGACCCTTTCAAAACACTTTCGACTGCCCTATATGCACTACAATAATTGCCAGCAAAGCATTTTTTAGCAAGGCCCAAAACTATGAAGTGTTATCCCACAAGATGTGAGGCAATGTGCCAGCTTACACAAGTTTAAAGTTCAAATAAAGATCAACCTGTTTGGCGTGTGGTTTGCAAATAATTGACATTAGTGTGTATTTGTTCTTTTCGAACTCTCTATTTATTTGGTATGAGTTTTTTTTTGTGTGCTCAGTGTATTTACAAAACAAAACAAAAAACATTATGTGTGTACTAAATACTATGTGTACATGTCTATGCAGGGCGCAAAATAAGCAAAAAAGTTTACTTGCCATGGCGAGTAAACAAGGAATTTTTACTCGCCAAAATATTTTTTTACTCGCCAGAAATTTTTTCAAAAACTATAGCATAAAACGCATTTATTTTATACCTGTACATACTTGATACATACTTGTCACTTTCTCAACCAATTTTAATTTAGGTCGATCGTCTGTGACCGTGCACTGCCATATAGCGCACCTTTATCTAATTTGCAATGAGTCAAAAGCATAGTAGTTTATTCATATATGCAGAAGACAGAATGTGATCATAAATGCAGAATCATTGATCCACATCCACATAGACTGTGGCGTATTGCAGGGATCTGACCTTGGTCCGATATTGTTCATAATCTATGTAAACTACATGCCAAGTAACATGAAACGCGGCTTTAAGATATATGTTGATGACACAAAAATATACCGAGATTATTGTTCAGTGGTGGCTTAGGCTACCCTACAAGATGACATAGAGGCATGAGGCATAATGGGGTCTTATGGCTCCGCCCAACCCATTTGGATGATACGGGTGCCAGAACAGATGGCCAGGACTACAACAGTGATTTTCAGTCATTTAAATCATTAGTCATTTTAATGCTCATTCAGGGGTTCATCTGATTTGGCTCTCTCGCGGTCACCCACGACTCACATTTAAATGTTCCTCTTTCATTCAAAATTGACTTTTTATTTGCTTTCTTTGCATAAATGGGTGCAGAATAACATAGTGAATCCATAGCAGGTAGTTATATTTTGGAATAATTGAAACATTTTAGCAAATTTTAGAGTTTTGTTTTTAACATGGAGTATAGATAGACTACTTTTGGCCAACTCTGCATTTGGCTTGGATGAATATTAACTGCTCGAAGCTTCGGCTTCGAATATTCGGTCAAATTCAATATTCGCCAATCAGTATTCATAATTGTCACCAACTCACCATCATGACGGTCAGTCAGTGCTTTCTGCCCTAACATGCACTGACAAATTAATTGCGACACAATTGCCTGAAACCAAAATTGCCCCCTGGTAACTTACCATTTTGTATATTTATAGTGACTTCAAGTGAGAAATAAAATTAGAAACAACACTTTAACCAGGTAACTTCAAGTCACGTTCAAGTCTGACAAGTCACAATTCTTAGATTGAAGTGAATGATTATCAGATTACATTGTATAAATGCATGAGGCTCTTGCGCTCTATTATTTTGTATTTTTTATTTATGCTGCTGTCAAAAATTATCTGCGCATGTCCATCACTTCCCTATTATCGCTCATATTTAGATAAACTAAAATTTTTATTTATTCATTTCTCCTCTTCGCACTACTTATGCAATCATGTTACGATCAAAAGTGTTTATGAAGAAGACGAAGAGGGGTAAAATTTTGAAAATTGTTCGTGAGCATTATTTACGAGACGATATCTGGTGTGGCACCCCTCTATGCAACGAGTGCGATCAAGAGGAGGGCAGCACGGTGCTCTCAGAAGACCCTGTCAATAAGAGCACGCTTTGCCCCTTCCAACACTACCTTGTATTTGATACGAATGTGATTCTACATCAGGTATTTTACTCTTGTTTGGTCTTCATCTTTTATTATTTACGGTTTACCCGTTTATCATTTTCACTTTCAAGTAAAGGTTTTCGTGTGCTAAAGTATCCATCTACCTATCCCTAGCCCTGGTAAGGGGAGGGGGGGGGGGCTGTTTGCTACATGGATTCATCAAGTAAATGTATCTTTAACTCTATTTAATAAGCCTTGGTATCCATCATCATCATGAGTCATGTTACAATGTGAATCAATGTATGTTATGTAGCATGTTTTCTTATTATTCTGATGCTATTATTTATATTTTCAGATTGATGTAATTGAAGACAAGGCCATTCAGAATGCTATTATCCTGCAAGTTGTTCTTGATGAGGTGATTCTATTGTTTTCTGTTGGTCTCTAACGTGATTACTAAATCATTCATTTGCATTTAGGTTCGACATAGGAGCGCGCCAGTGTACAAAAGAATCAAAGATTGCATTGACGATTCATCCAAACATTTCTACACATTTGTAAATGAATTCCACAAGTGAATGCACACATACAACCCCATTGCATCAAGGACTAAACTGTGATCTTTCAGGGATACATATATTGAGAGAATCAAGGGTGAATCAGCCAATGACCGTAATGACAGGGCCATTAGGACAGCTTCACTCTGGTACCAGAAACACCTTCATCACGCGTGTGATGGCGAAGTTCGAGTCGTCCTCTTAACCAATGACAGGGAGAACAGAGAGAAAGCTAAAGCTGAAGGCCTTGTTGCTTTCACTGGTGAGTGCAATCTTAATTTGCTCATTATATTATCTTCAATCTCTTTATCTCACAGTGCACGAGTATGTGCAAGGCCTGACTGATAGCACAAACCTTGTTGATAAACTGTCCACTCAGAGCCAAGTAGTGAGTGAATAATCTACGATAATAATTTCATGTTCATTTTTATTTAAATGTTAGAAAACTACTCAGCAATCCCAACTCTTCCCTGAGCATTTACCATTGTCGGAGATTCAGAAGGGTATTCGCAGCGGCAAGTTCCTGCAAGGCACATTCCAAGCCAGTCGAGAGAATTACCTGGAAGCAAATGTGAATGTTCAGGATCAAGAGCAAGCCGTCTTCCTACAAGGCCATGCTCAGCTGAACAGAGCCATCAGTGGTGATGTGGTTGCCATAGAGATGCTTCCAGAGACTGAGTGGTCGTGCCCCTCATCTCTTATCATTGAAGATTTAGAGGAGAAAGCAGATGAAGACATTGAAGAAGAGGTGAAAATGGAAAAAGTGGATTTTGCGGCTGCAAAAAAGAAAGCGTTGATGAGACCCACGGGTAGAGTGGTTGGCATTATCAAACGCAACTGGAGGCAGTACTGTGGCATATTGCAGAAGTCTGTCATGCAAGGAGTGAGGCCTCTCTGCCATGTTTCCATCTTTCATTTAATTGTTCATTTCATTTTCAAGGCTAATCGTCATTTATTCATCCCTGCTGAGAGAAAGATTCCCAGGATCAGAATTGAAACCCGTCAAGCGGCTGAATTGGAAGGCAAGAGAATTATTGTCGTCATCGACTCCTGGCCCAAGAACTCTCGTTACCCGCAGGTAAATAAAAAAATTTAGATTTCTCAGTCAGCATATTCTGAACTCTCTCCATACTAGGGGCATTTTGTGAGATGTCTCGGGGAAATTGGTGACAAAGACACAGAAAATGAAGTTCTGTTGTTGGAGCATGACGTGCCACACGCCAGCTTCTCTAAAGCGGTGCTGGACTGTCTCCCAAAACTACCCTGGGTCATAACGGAAGAGGTGCGACAAAATTCTTGTTCAGTTTTGTATGGTGTTTTCTCTTGATTGTAGGATGAGAAGCAACGAACGGATTTGCGTCATGTGGACATCTGCAGTGTTGATCCTCCGGGGTGCACAGATATCGATGATGCTTTGCACTGCATCACCATGGAGAATGGCAACTACGAGGTCTTGTCATCTCTCTAATATTTTCATCAAATGTTGAGGTTTTTTTATAGGTTGGTGTGCACATTGCCGATGTTTCACACTTCATTAGACCTGGAACAGCGATTGATAAAGAAGCTGCAAACCGCGGAACAACCGTCTATCTTATCGATAAGGTAACTCTTATATTCATTGTTAATACTGCTCAGAAAGTAAGGTGATTTTAAATCAATGAGTTAACAGTTGGGATATAAAATGATATTAAAAACCTTCACAGATGTCAAGTACTTTGAATGACTCTCTATTAAATGAATCAGTATTATCAATTTATATTGGTAATATATTATTTATATTTCATTTTCTTCCAGAGAATTGACATGGTGCCCGAGCTACTGAGTTCAAATTTGTGCTCACTGAAAGGCGGGGAAGAAAGGTCGGCATTTAAGAATGATATCGGTTCTGGAAATTTACTTTCTTCCTATTTTTTTCTACAGGTTTGCCTTCAGCTGTATTTGGGAATTAAACCAAAATGCTGAAATCCAGAATGTTCGATTCCACAAATCAATCATCAAATCCAGGGTAAAAAAGGGGTTTTTATTTTCTCGTGTATTTGATTTTTTTATACAAATGATTCCCAGGCGGCTCTTACATATGCTGAAGCTCAAATGAGAATCGATGACCCCAAGAAAGTGGACAATGTGACTCAGTCACTGAGATCGCTGAATAAATTAGCCAAGATTCTGAAACAGCGAAGAATTGACCAAGGGTATGATGATTCCTTTTTACCTGAGGGAATTATATGATTTTTATTGTTACATCTCAGAGCTCTGACTTTAGCTTCACCTGAAATCCGTTTCCACATTGACAGTGAAACGCACGACCCAATTGACGTGCAAGCCAAAGAACTCAGGTATGATACTTTTATTTTTTCTATATGTGCTTATGTTTCAAATGGAAATTCTTCCACAGAGAGACCAATTCCATGGTTGAGGAGTTCATGTTGTTAGCGAACATCTCTGTCGCGAAGAAAATCACCCAAGAATTCCCCAATTGCGCTATCCTGCGTCGACATCCCTCTCCCCCTCTCTCAAATTATGACATCATTGTTGATGTTGCAGCAGCCAAAGTAGGTCAATCTCTTTATTAACACATCTTTAAACAGAATTTTCAAAATTGCCAGGGATTCAAACTGAATGTCAGTACGGGAAAAGCGCTGGCTGACTCGTTAGAGCGAGCGGTCGTACCTGGCCACCCGTACTTCAACACCATGTTACGCATCCTCTGCACAAGATGCATGATGCAAGCCGTCTACTTCTGCAGCGGTTTGCTGGCGGAGGCTGAATACGAGCACTACGGATTAGCCACGCCCATCTACACGCATTTCACTTCTCCCATCAGAAGGTGAGCATAAGAGAGGTTTCTATATTTAGATTTTCGCTGATTTGCTTTTCAGGTATTCTGATCTGATGGTGCATCGCTTGTTGGCTGTAGCAGCGAGCGCTGATACCTCTTATCCGGAACTTCTGGACAAACATAAATCACAGGTGAATTTCGTCCACTTTCCTCTCACAAATTAATCAAGAATTTCTGAATTTCTACCCACATGACAGGCCATCTGTAACAACCTGAACTTCCGTCACCGCATGGCTCAGTACGCAGGAAGAGCGTCTGTTGGACTGCACACACAGGTTAATCACTGCTCTCCCTTGGCTCATCAATTCTCTCAACTCTCAGCGCTTTTTACAGATCTTCTTCAAGAGTCGAGTATCTGACGAAAAAGGTTACGTGTTATTTGTACGGAAGAACGCTCTCCAGATATTGATTCCCAAATACGGTTTGGAAGGAACGATCTTCCTCTCAGAGGACAAAAAACCATCTATTTTCACTTTCAATGAGAAGGTAAGGAATTCCTAAGCCTGAGAAATATATGCCAACTGCTGCTGCCCTTCACAGGAGACGACACAATCAGTAGGCGATGTCACTCTCCATGTCTTTGACCCGGTCGTAGTTCAAATCGCAATTGACGCGTCCAACATTCAACATCAAAAATTATTGCTGAAACTTGTTGAGCCATCGGTGGGTGGAATTATTTTTGGGAAAACATTTACGTTAAATGTATTATATTCTAGGTGCCTGGATTTAGCGTTCCTGCTTTGGATACGGATGTTGAACCTCCACCTCCAAAGAAAATGAAAGCTTGAGGAGTTCTTGTCTTTGAAATAAATTAATTATTTTAATAATTATTTTGTGCATTGATTTCCAATATTCAACTAAATAATTGAGGTAAGATCCTTTTCCTGAGATAATTGAACGATACTCGCGTGAAATGTTGCGTATGCACCACTTTTCTCCTGCCGGAGTTGGTTTCCATTTTACTTTACAACTGTCTACAGTGTCAGATAGCGTTTTATCATATAAGATTATGATTATACCAATTATACCAATACTACTAATTTAAAAAAATAATATAACATGTGTTGCTGCACTCCAAAATGAGTTTCTTGTCACAAAAATTAAAAATTGACTGTATTTCATATTGCAGCAGATTCAATTTCCTACACACTCATGTGAAAACAAATCAATTATCTCCAAAGATGGCCAAGTTACAGTCAGTATCAGTGGAAGTTCATCAGCCGATTGAAGTGACGAACTCGCAGGAAATTGAAAGCTGAGAAAAATGGAGTTAAAGATGGAGTAACTCTGAAAGATGCTCCGTTACCATGGTAACGGACATGCTGACAGTTAAGAGGAGTTCCCTAAATATGCTATTTTTATGCATTTGGTTGCTGCTGTAAACACCACTTTGGAGTAAAATACAATTAATAATGTACTAATGGCTGGTGTGATCGATAACTAAGATTTTGATGCATCACAATCTGCAAAAAATTTAAATCACCAGATTCAACCCTAGCCATGTTTTTTTGATGGTGTACTCAAGCTTCAGTATTTGCGGCAAGCGACTCATTTCGGTGTGCGGCGTCAAATATATGTCTATAATTGTTTTTTCTTAATATAAGAGCTCCAATGTATCGTAATCAAATGTCAATCACTGCACTGATGAAGAAACTGTTGTAAAATACTGTGAATGAGACAACAGTTCACAGCTCTGATCTCTACCATTGCCATTACGATAGAAGAGAGTAAGTAGTAAAACAGAAATATTTCAAAAAAAATTTAATACCGTAACATTACAAGGTTACGAAGGAATAAGGAACATACACAAAATGAAAAACATTATCTCCGATGGAAATGCACAATCCTCAGTGACCGTACCTAAAAAGAGGAAATATTAATATTCCTGATTTCTGATTTTTAGGCAATATCTTACTTTTGAAACTCCCATTCTCTGTTGTCTAGTGGACAAACTTGGCGTGTCTTCAGCCATCTTGAGATGCAGTGGAAATGAAAGGCATGCTGAATAGAGGAGTATTTAGA
The DNA here is from genome assembly GCA_000328365.1 of Capitella teleta. Classification (NCBI taxonomy): domain Eukaryota; kingdom Metazoa; phylum Annelida; class Polychaeta; family Capitellidae; genus Capitella; species Capitella teleta. The sequence continues at coordinate 1,942 of KB298688.1, read as the reverse complement.
CGTCATGATTTGTCAACTGTTTCAAGTATTTCTCACATTGCAGACCCCCCAAGCCACGGTGCATTCCTCGCTGGTTGCAGAAGCTTGATTAGCTTGGCATTCAATACCTGTAAAGAATAAGAAAATTGTGGATTTCAGGAGACGGCAGTCCCAGTTGCAACGTACAAAGATCCATTATGTGATTTCGGCAAATTGCGCAATTGTCAACGACGATATCTGGAAAAGTATGAAATATAATGTCAGATTAAATCATTTGAATTGACAATTGAACACTCACCCCACGCCCAAAGTGCAACAGCATTCCACTGAAAATAAAGAGTGAACATTTTACATTTAATTATAATCGATCGAATCATAACGCACTTCGCAAATAAATGAAAACTGAAACCGAGTCATCTAAAAGAAGTTTGAACAAAGGATTCTCAGTGATAACCATAAATGCGGATGCCAGATTATACAATAATTTCTCATATGTGTTCCCTTCGTTTTCAATCCGTACCTTTTTCACTTCAAATCGCTTCTTGGAAGCAGAAGAAGCAGAAGGCAATTCATCGTCAACTTCCATCGCAGACGCCATTTTCGGTATGTGTTACAGATGAAATGACTTGTGAATAAATTCAAACATATTTTCATTATAACAATATTGCTTAATTTTGTATCTGAAAAAAGGAGGTTAATTAATTATGATTTAGATTATAAACATAATTGTAAATATTTTATCATTTATATCTTGTTCTTTTGTATATTACTATATCATTTCATTGGCTCCACATGACAAGTCGCCGACTTCCGGCCGTGAAAACTGATCAAAATGTGACAGCTGTTTATAATTTTCTTTAATTTCTCTGACATCTCATGATTAAATATCCTTTGTTTTGTGATTTTGTTATTGAAGCAACATCTTATATTCCAGGTCGAAAGTTACATTCAAGATCACTCTGACTTCAGACCCAAAACTGCCTTATAAAGTGTAAGTCAAGTTAATAAATAATTAGTAATAATAATAAATTAGGCCTATTAACGCTATTTATTAAATTTTAATTTAAATAAAGCTCTCACTCATTCAGTCAGTGACTGATGACTCAGTGAGTCAGTCACTGATTGAGCCTCACCCCTCCGGCCTCACTCAACAGTCGCTCGCGATATTCATATTGCACTGAACCGTAATCGATATCGGTATTACTATTAGACTATTACCATGGTGATGATAACTGACTCGTTTAATTTCGGTGAACTGTGGCTTCCACAAGAATAGCTTCCTGGGAGCTTGAAGGTGATTCCTGTAAAATGTACGAATTGGGTCAACAATGAACACTTTGGTCACTGCTGGAAATGATTTACACGCTTCTAGACCAATTTTCAATGTATTTTTAATCAATTTATTTTAAAATTTACTAGATTTATTTACAATATGAAGCTGAGAAATAGATCTATTCTATATTGGATGCAACGTTTGCTCTCAACTTTGAAGAAAAAAGGTTGATGTTGCTTGAGAATATAAAGTATTGATAATATATCGATATTGTCTTATCGAGCCCATCCCTAATTCGGTGTGTCTAAAACCCTAAAACAACTTCATGTTTGCCCTAAAACGACTTGTTTGCCCTAAAATGACTTTGTTTGCCCTAAAATGAGATTGTTTTTGTTTACCCTAAAACAAGTTCGTGTTTGCCCTAAAACGACTTGTTTGCCCTAAAATGAGATTTTTTTGTTTGCCCTAAAACGAGTTGTTTGCCCTAAAATGACTTTGTTTGCCCTAAAATGAGATTTTTTTGTTTGCCCTAAAATGACTTTGTTTGCCCTAAAATGACTTTGTTTGCCCTAAAATGAGTTGTTTGCCCTAAAATGAGTTGTTTGCCCTAAAACGACTTGTTTGCCCTAAAATGACTTTGTTTGCCCTAAAATGAGTTGTTTGCCCTAAAACGACTTGTTGCCCTAAATG
>KB298648.1:283682-295172 GCA_000328365.1 Capitella teleta | reverse complement strand
CTGGGGTGCTTCGCAGTCCACACTTGCAGCACAACCGACTCCTGACTGCTTCATAACGTAACATGAATCTAAACGCCGAATAATCCAGGTCGAGGTCGAACCGATTCGCGTGGCGCCCCAACCGGCATAGCGCTTCAGTTCGAGCTCTTTCCGCTAGGGGATCGGAGTGAAAGTATTGAACAAAGCCTCTTGTCTAAGAAAGGAATGCCGAATCAAGAGCTTTATTTGAACGCCAAAAAAAGCTCTTTTACGCATTTCGCTAATGTTAGTGAATGTCACTTGTTCATGTAACAAGTGACCGTCGCAAATGCTCATTAAAACATAAACTCCTGGCTGACGACGAAGGTAATCATTCCATTGTATATCATTACATGGTCATCAAATGTCCATGCGTGTGACGTAGTGACTCCATTTCTACATCATTTATCCTCGGGTTTGGTTGTAAGCTCTAAGCTCGTAATAACAAAGACTCAACCGATCACTTCATATTGGCTTTAATTTACTTTCAACAAAAGTCCGGAAAGTATGTCCACAATAGTAAGATAGTTGTTTCTGTGAGAGGAGTGACGAAGAGTGTATCAGAGAGAGTCTGTGGAGTGTGTTGTTCGTGGACAATTTTCGTGTCTTATATACTAGAACCATAGATGTGGAGCAGCCAGAACTTTTGACCTCTCAGAATTCGCTGATTGCTTCTTGGGAGATGGAAGCAATCCCGTGCACGCGCTGCCCGAAGGTCTGTATGCATAGGCAGAGTTTATATAATAATAATTACATATGCTATAATGAAACATCGTGTGAAGTAGTTAGAAGCACCCATGTAATCTTAAGAGCATGAACTTATTATGAAGCATGGCATTGGTTGCCGGATAGTGACCTACTACACTTATCCCAAGGGATCTGGATGTCCAACAAGCAACCACATAGACTGCTGACTCACATGCGGATGATAATGGTCAAATTGTAGTTCACAAACATCACGGGCCTCCTTTGACCCGTTGTCAGGCTAAGGTTCCCTGTGTCAACTCATCAGGCATCCCCTCCCCTCCCCCCGTTAGATCATTAACTCCGCTTCCCCCTGTCTCTTATGATTATAGGCAGTAGTTCCATAAAATCAGGTCGAAGGTAGATTGCACGATCCATCTCAATAGTTTACAACATCGTTGATACCCAGGTCATTTTTATTTATTATGGACTTATAACTCAAAGGCCAACATGTTTTCTGACCTTTGAACCTGTCTTCAGGGTGTTATTCTGGGATCTTTTTCTTTTGCAGCCGTGGCTGCGGTGCTTTTGAACACGTTGGTTTTACGCACGATGTGGCACAATCGAGGGCAACTGAAGCCGATCGAGGGGCTCATAGCACTGCTCGCCTGCAACGATATTTTCATGGTGGCTGGAGGATTCCCTCTGCAAGTACATTCATCATTTGCTCACACCTGGAAGTACGGAGAAACAGGTAACACAGCAGTGTATATGCACCAGGTATATCAATACTGATAGTAATGACTTTGTGCATGGGTTCAAAGGGAGTGAGTCCCTGTGTTGTACTTGGATGCACTCTGGCAAAGCGCTAGTTAATAATTAATATACATATATACCAATGGATTTGTAGGTAGGCTTGCTGTTCCAGCTAATAGCGTAGGATAAAACCTCGTTGCATTCGCATGGTTGGTTTCAGACAATTGGGGCATGAACCTGCTTCCGACCGTCATGTTCGTAACCGCGCTCTCCTCATTTTGCAAATTTGTAATTTCTGGGCGTATCTACGGTGATTAACGATGTTGTCCGACAAACAATGCTCGATTCAATATTCGAGTACGCGAGTTAAGTTAATCTTCATCCAGTATGTTTCCAAGCATCGCCAACGATCAAAGGACGTTTATATTTTGTACTCAAAACGAAAGCGTATACGTTGAAAGCCGACAAAGGCAAGCGCCACTTATTCCGGTGCACGAAATTGGTCTGCGATTATACACATTATGAGCAACACACAGGAGACATAGAAGGCTTACATTCAGGTTGTATTCCTGGGCAATCCCCCACAAGATTAATGCCAACGATTATATCGTAATCTCACAGTGATGTAATATCCTGCTGACTTCGTTGAGCGCCTTTTGTCCAGCTACGAGCGGATTTACAACAATACACCTGCAACAAGGTATTTATAACAAATAAATTTATGCCTATTACACATGGCCAAAACGACACTCTTGAAGTAATTTACCTTATAATTAGATATACTAATTTGATATACTAATTTATATACATATTTCGACACTTTATGTTTTCTATTTAAATCTTATTGCACCTCTTACTATGGCTCTCCTCTATGGAAACTCGATGTAAATAGTTTAGAAGATTTTTGTATTTGCTGGAGGAAAGCGGTGAGAAAACTTTTAGGCCTTAATTCAAGAACAAGATCAAAATTTCTACCACACGTGTTAAATGTTATTGAAGTTAGATTAGAATTAATATCACGTTTTTCTTCTTTTTACCTCAAGTTAATTAAGAGTGAGAACAGTCTGGTTTCTACATGTTGTTCACTCATTAATGAAACCCCTAGCACCTCAATAGTTGCGTCTAATCTCCAATCTTTATCTCAATATGTCAATAAAAATATTTCTGAAATTAATTCACATGACTTTAAAACATTACGTAATTTAATAGTTGATACTTGGCTCTCTGAAATTGATCACTCCACTTTTGTTTATTCTAAATTATTAATAGAACTTCTGCAAATGAAATCTCATTCGTCACCTTTCATGTCTTTTCACGAAATTCTAATAATGTTAAATTTCATTTGTCTGATGCCTGATTAATTGGTCTTTCAATTTTTCTTTATTTTTTTTTTTCTATTTTTCTATTTTGTTATTTTTTCGTTACTTTTTTTTTCTCTCCTCTTTTTTTCTGTTAACTCATTAATTACCATTATTGTTATGGTGAATAAATGATATTATTATTATTATTATACTCTTCAGTAGAGCATCGCGAGAAGAACAGTTTGCAATTATAATGTTTAATTAGTTAACTTATTAAATTAGTTAACTTATTATATTAGTTAACTTATTAAATTAGTTAACTTATTAAATTAGTTAACTCCTAACCATCTCGATGATGAGAAGTTCCTACAATATTTGAACAAATGCTTCCGCGAATCTTAAATGTCTCATGCCATGCTGTCACTTTAATCCCACGATGTTAATTAACAGTATGTCGGTATCTGTCTTGCTGGATGAGTGTCGCTGAGGCAACTGAAGTTGGAGTGTCGGTAGGTGAGATGAGTCAGAATGTCAGTTGTCAGATTTGTCCGTTATATATCCCTTGGGACGTTTAATTAATGGAGAAACAAGTGGTTGGCCTATGAATGGTTTAATGAGGACGAGGTCCATTTTGGCTTTGGCTTATTGTTTAGGACATCTCGTCAACTCGGCATGAATATTACATCAGGAATCGCGTGTGTGTTCGAATCGCGAAACTCATTAGATATGCGTAACAGAGAATTAAACCCCGATCGTGTCCTGGGTTAAGAGTACCGTTATGACTGCAACCGAGAGAATCGTTATGATGAAAACTAGATGTTTGTCAAAAATGCAGTTCTCATCAGTTCGCAGTAAATTCGTAGTGGTTGTGGTGTAACAGTATTGACACGAATTTGACGATTCTGATTGGAAACAAATTTGGACTGTCCAATCACGAGACGCCAACAAAAAAAAATAGAACCAAACATATAAAGAAGACACGCGATTTCCTGGGGTCATCGCGTCAGAATTTGCATGAGGTGTTTCCTTGAAATAATTAACCATCATCATTCTGTTACCTCGCCTGAATTCGCATCTTCAGTGTTCACGCTCTGCGACATATAGTCTCCCTAATTAATCGCAATAGGAATTTTTTTTCGAGACGTGTTTGCACCAAGAGTGCACGTTATACAAGAACCCTTTTTGTTGATTCTCTTTACATTCTAATTTGCAGGTTGCTCGATTTATGCCTTCCTCGTCTTCCTCGGTGGAATAGCCAACATTTACATACTCATGACGCTCAGTGTTTTGAGATTCATAAAAATATGTTGCTCACAGAAATACGGTCAGTTGGTCTGTTTAATGACGTCACTGTGTGCTTAATGACGTCACTGTGTGCATTTCAGGTAGGAGGATCAGCGGAAGGGTCGTGGCCATTCTCGCCGTACTGGTCTACCTACTGGCGTTAGTTTTGAGCTTGTGTCCCCTCTTCGGCTGGGGAGAGTACGGACCAAGTGAGCACGGCTCGTTGTGCACGTTGAAATGGCGCCGACACAGAGACTACCTCGCCACCATATTCATCGTTGTGTTCTTTGTGCCCCTGGGTTCCATGGCCATTTCATACTCTCGCATTTGCTGCACGCTGCACAGACTCAACCGAACAATCAGCTCTGTCCGCAGAGAAGTCCAGATAGTCCGGGTGAGCACTGCTGTTGATTTACCAAGTGTTAAAACAAGATCAGGCAAGTTTTATGCCGTGATAGATTTTCGTAGGTCATGAATATTGCGTACTCACGCAGCAAGGGGCCTCCCGTTGCATCCATGAAATCGCACGATTCACTTCAATCTACCTCAGGCGCAAAGATTTCATGTCCTTCATTTTTGTTGTGTAGCTTCGTGTGGGGAATGGCTGCCTCTTCAACCCACTTGTCTCCTTCCCTTGTCAACAAACCCATCTCCATGGCAACAGAGTCCAACGCCGAATTGGACGCTGAGGCAGAAGTGATATTGCTCACGAAAAGAACCCAGGGGACTGTGTGCCTCATTGGGCTGTGCCTCACATCCCAATTGGGTTGTGCCTCATGTGTTGTGCACCTCATTGGCATAAAGTAGGGTACGTACAGGAGATGGGTGACGCCAAAGCCTAACAAAGAGGCTACTTCGCGTATTCTCACTTGGCAGGAAAAAACTGGTTCCATTTTCTTCAATATGGCTCCGAGTAAAAATTAACCTGCTCAGATTAACATCTCCTTTACCTACCCTTCGCAAACGAGATTTTGGTCTATGAGTCTGTGTCATATGCATCTCTTCAAAGTTACTACATTATAAATTGGACATGCTTAACAGGACGGCATGACCCGTCCGTCTATAAATAGCTCTTGGATTCAATTACATGTACAAAAGTCAAGATGTAATTTGTAATCGAAAAAGACGTGACTGACTAATGGCTAGATTATTATTTCGTTCTTTCTTCCACTAAAATGTCTTGCCGCTGAACACTGGGGGTTCGAAACCAGCCACTGACCTTGTATCAAATTTGTGTCCTTGTGTGAGGCACGTAACTTCTGCTTATACCTGCAGGTCACGGCACTCTCGACGCTGCTCTGTGGCGACGGACGGTGGAGGAATTCGTGGCTGCGTCAACTTTCTTCCACCGTAAAACTTATATCTTATCTTAACTTTTTTGGCAACCCACCAAAAAAGGTTGTTATGGTAACAGATCAACACAAACAATTCGGCTTTGTCGCCTCGAGTAGGAAAATCATCAACACCAATCATTAGTACCTTGAGTTTTATAATTAATAACTTATCACAAGACGTTTAAATCGACCGATTCTCACTCAATATAACAATTAAAAAAAACAGTAAAAACAACAATAATATAATTGAGTATTTTCGCCAATTTATGTGTCAATGTATTCATTCTCAGGAGTACTCTGCATAGCGTTATAATTAGTATGCATATGCGTTACGATTTCCATTCGATCAAGTGTGTGTTACAAGTACGTATTATAGTCGTAATTGAGAAAATTCATTGATTTGTTCAAGATTAAATGGAAGCAGCGTTGAGCAGCAAAAATAAAAGCAGTGAAGTAAAGAAAGTGAGATCGAGTAAAAGAATCATTCATCAGTAAAATATTTATTGATCTGAAATCATGAGATGACTCACAGAGAGACACGATAGAAATTAACATCCGCAATATGCATCAGAATCTTGCATCCAACGCGGTTGGTTAAGTCACTCCTTAAAGTCTCAAACAGCGAACGATTCCGGGTAAATAGAGATCTTATGCTCAGTCATATTCCTGGCGGAAATGGTGCAGCGTTGTTTGCTTGGATATACCTGGGATAATCATTTTACATCATTATTTTTAACTTAGATAGCAAAGGGCACGCATCCTGGATGAATTGCACGTTTTTCTTGGGTGCATATGCATGCAAATACAGATACCTGATACCATCATGGTTGCCATGGATACCGACAATCGCCATGGTTTGTTAGGGCTTGCAACATTCAATATATCGGCTGCGCGGCCAATTAAATATTTACACTCACCCGGTTAATTCTGGGCCCATAATTTAAACTTGCCATTCAGAGGCAATTGATTGGAATGTACACACATTTCTCTGTTTCTCTTGCAGATGTCAGGATTCATGTGCGTGGGTTTCTTGCTAGCGTGGTCGCCGTACGCAATCATCAGCATGATATATGCTTTTGGGAACCCAGACATTGCAATCCCGCCTTGGATCAGCGCCACCATGAGCCTGTTCGCCAAGTCAAGCACCTGTTATAATCCTTGCATCTACTTCATCATGAACAGGAAATTTCGCAAGCTGATTGAGAAAGAGTTCAGGTCTGCGCTCGCCATGTGTGGATCTGGCGATCGGCTGTCAGCAAAACTGCGTTTGACTGAGAGTGTCAACATCTCACCGGATAACACCTTATCACTGAACTCATTGAAATCACAAAAATGTCAAATCATCATGCAGCCAGTCACGAAGCCATCAACGGCTACGGCTGAGGTATTGGTCCCACGTGATTGAAAACAAGTGGATTAGCTTTATTTTAGAAATGTGTTATAATGCACCCCGGAATGTTATCAGTTTTGTTGGCTGGTGTGTTAAAGGCCTCCTCCTCACACTTGTGTTATGTGGTTGCGTCATGTGCTTGTGTTATCCGTTCGCTTGTTGGTTGAGAACAAGTGTTTGCTGCCATCGTCCAAGCTGAAATATAGTGGAGGAAATAAGACGTAAAGTAAGCAAAAATTTCAATACCTGGTTTATTTCTTGGTATGGTTGGGTGCAATAGTAACGCGAAGATCTATAATTGACTCAATACTTAAGTGTCTACGAGTATATTCTACATATTGCTCAAGTCTAATTTCAAAAGTAATATCCAGAAGGCTTTTGGGGTTGATAAAAGGGTCACAAGCTGCCAAATCAGATGCAGTGTATCAACCACAAAACAAATGCGTCATTGAGCAGAAGAAACCAGGTCTACCATGGATTGACCCCGTTCTGGATGCCTAAGAGTGACAGCAAACCGACAGGATTGACAAATCCGGCGAGATCAGGGCAAGGATTGGTTCAAGACAGCAATATTTACTGAATATTTTAAGCGAAAGGGGAGCTAGGAATGCGACAGACCAATATCTACAGAGAAACTTTTAATATGGGCTCACGTATGGGAGATAGGGGCTCAGATCCCCATGAAAGACCCCAAATCCAGGTTACGAATATCTGGAGATCCGACAATTTCAGCAAAATAATGCTCACCCCTACCTTGCTATGATCATCGCAGACTTCTTGAAGGACAATGAACTCACGTCATTGTAGACGACAGGATTGGAGATAATACCTAGATGGCACTAGTATCTGTATCAATATTGCTATTATAAAGTCATAATATTATCCTTGTATCCATAAGTTCAGAGTAATGTACGCAGTAAAAGTTTCAAAAATAGAAAATACATTTCACGATTTCCTTGTTCTTGCCATTTGCGATGTAACAAGAGAAGTTAGTCAGGCTGATGTTTTAACCAAACATAAATGAAACATCCGTTTAGCCCCTTTCAACACCGGAAGTACATCCCGCACTTCCTGTTGAAAGGAAAACACAGGAAATATTATTTTCTTCGTGTGTCAACTAAAATTGGTCCCAGGTGACATCCATTAAACATAGAGAAAAGAAAAAAAAATAATAAAAAAAAAAAAAAAAATGACGAGTTTACAGTCTATAATTTTATGCGGTGTATCAATTAATAGAAATCTGAATCACTTTCAACTCGTCCGTTTAAAAGAGTTTTGTTGCTCGTAGTCAATCGTATTCTGGCCCATGTTCTGTGGTACTCTTACCTGTATGACATATGGCTATGAATTACCTTGCTATGGATGTCAAGTGATCAGCGTCTTAGGCATGGTGTGTTTGTGGAGTGGGCGTGTGATCGACGTGAAATTGACATGCTCTCAGCCTCTGTAACGAAAACAATGAACACAACAGGTGATGAACACAGGAAGAAGATGTCATGAGTGCCATGGGCAAACACGTGGCACGCTTCAGTGATGTACTCGTATATTGTGTTTCATTTCAGCGCATTCAGCCGCTGAAGAGGTATATTCATAAAGATTAATAATTTGTACATTCTTGTTTTATATCAGGCGTGCATGCATATCATGTATAATTATACATGCATCTAATTATTTATTAATAAAATATGACACTAACAAATGTAATGATTAGATGATAATGAACACGAAACGAAGATAGCGCGCCATGCGTATATACACGTGCCGATTACGGTGCCAATGATGTATACGCTGTTGCTATTTAGCGTACACAGAGCGTAGTTTGAATTTTAATTTTAACATGTGTTGTCCTTCATTGCTAGACATGCATGTACATGCATAACTAATTACTTCTATGTGATAGAAATTCATGAGTTGCGGAAACGATGCTTGTGATTAAGTGTGTATCTGCTTTTGTTCTATATACGAAGGATATACATCGTACATATATATTTTTTTCCAATAACACATCGCATTTACATTTATCAATACACATGGCTGAATTAGATGCATGCCCCGGTTGAGGGAAATATCATGCATGGATATCATTGTGTAATACCCATTTGGCCGCTCCGATCGATGTTATTTATATGCCTTTATCTCGATTTCACTAATGCCCCTCATCAGGGGTTCGTTACTCATTTATAGACCTCCATCTCGAATTAGGAGCTCATTACTCTGCTAAAACACGGAAAGAATATGGCAGATGCGTGAAAATTGACAGACAACAAATCAATAATTTTATAGCAATAAGAAGGAAGGATCAACCATCACTCACTAATCCCTGGGCTAGGGTAGTCGGGAAACCTAAAGGCAACAAGATTGGACATCGCCCTTTGCTCCTCTGCTCACAGCTGTTAACATCTCCAGCTAGCTGTCCTCCACCCTCTCCTTTACTTACTCCCAGCGTTCTTCTGTCTGCCTCTATTTCTGCCTTCAACTGCGCCCTGCGAGAATGTTTTTGATGATAAACTGCAGAGAATGGGAATAAAATATTTAAATATTCTGTGTGTTTAAAGTTACCAATACTATGACATGGCGTGAGAATCACAGTTACAGCAGGACTTCAGTCGGAAAGAGAATCAGCAGAAAGGAGCCGCATGATCAAAGCTTACTCTGTGCTTTGTGATCATGGCGAGGTTCCATAAATAGCAAAGGTCAAGTGGGTTACAAGCCATCAAAGAAGTTTCAACAAGAAGCCCAACTCTATATTCGCTCAACGTCCGCTCAGCAAGCGGACCACCCCCTGCTGGGCAAGCTCCATGTTAAGCAATTCTATCTTGATCAGTAATTCTAATTAGATTTTTAAACCTTATCACTTCCAATGATTGCTCCACTCCACTTCACAACTTTACTCGTGAAAGTTTGATCTTCTCTTTAGAAGTTTGGAGTTGATTTAAAGTATGCTTTGTTGATTCTTATCCACTGTTATGCATTCAAACGTTTAATTATTGCAAATAATGTAGGCTCTCGCACGCGGGTGAGTAAACAAAGTAACTTACAGAGTTTAATTAACTCAAGAGAAAAATATTTTGATATTCGGATTCGTTGCACTCTTTTCGTTCGAAGTCGAAGCTTCGGAAAATAGCCAATATTTGTAGAAACCTAAGTCCAATGCCCAAGCTTCGCCCGCCTATCACTTAGACATAAACACAAGCACTTAAAATAATGTGACCGTCTGTAACAACAGCTCAGGAAAACTGAGTAAAAATATGCATCAATAAATTTAATTATGCAATCAGTTGGGGTCAATTGCAATCTCATTCACTTGCTTCACAGCTCTGGACTTTAACCAAGTCTTATCTTCAATCATGAGGTTAAAACAATGAAACGAAATTCAATAACAGTTCCGTTCATTTATTTTATAAGGAGGGCAATGATCATTACATAAAGAGCATGAATATCATAAGATCGTTATACACGAAAAGCATAAGACAACACAAAGAACGACCACAATAAAATATTATATGCATATACATGGACTATAATTATAATGTATTTTTGTCAATGCTAATTAAGGCACAACAGATAACCAATGGAAATTTAATCGTGTGTTATACAAGTGTGAGTAAATAAGTTATGGCAATATTTTACCAATAACTTTTTATTTATTCGTTTGTTATAACTATAAATATATCTACTATATTTTACTGGTGGGAGAGTTTCATAACTTTTTTATCGCTTTTCTTGCTGGTTTCACTAAGTATGCGATTTCGCTCTTTCAAATGATGATTGAGACTGCGAAGAACCGTTTAGGTATAATTATGTAATCCGATATCAACTCTGTGAACTGTGTATCCGAAATTGAGAGGCAGACTGTCCATAGATCTCAAAACTAAATATACTCGACAGCGCTACAAATTCATGTATATTGACATCAATATTATGGCTTTGACATTAGTAATATTAATAACCATTTATTTTTTTCTAACTGGGGTCCAACTGTTTTATAATCGCGTTATATCAGCAATCGCCATCACAAATCAGTTTGCTCTTAGAATCTCACAGCCTGTTAACCAGTGCAGCTGAATAATTTGAAAATGCGGATTGTTCTCTTTATAAATATGAGTTTCACGATCTCTTGTTCGGTGCAGTGTGGTCATCGTGGGCTTACGATAAAAGCATCTGAATAATTGTGAGGCGAATGTTGTAATGCAGTTGTGCCCAATAAAATGTTTTGCTATTTTCAATGCTTTTTTTTTTTTTTTTTTTTTTTTTTTTTTTTAATGTGTTTATTCAAAAAGAAAAGAAAAAAACACAAGTGGAATGAGAGGTGCTGACCCAGAACATGGGTATGTGCCCGCAATGGATATTTACAAGCTTGATCAGTGTTGAATGATCGCACCTATATTAACTGTTTGCTCAACTGAATGTTGAACGTTTTGATATGTAATGCATTCCACAAGAATGTGACAAGATGTTACCAAGGCTGACATCCCTGGCTACAAGGAATGGTTAAAGGGAGGGAGAAATGGTTAAAAATGGACTTTCAGTCGTTATTTGATGCACCAAAAATTATTCCTATGCCTGGCCCACACAAGAAGGATCGTAATGAGTGCGTTCTGCTTTGTATAGAATGGATCTGAGTGTGATTTTGTATGATTTGTATTGCTTTTGGTCATTTGGATTTTTATTTTTTATATATTTACAGTAAAGTTTGTTTTTCATTTTTATGGAGTTTTTCATT
>KB298648.1:209696-228012 GCA_000328365.1 Capitella teleta | reverse complement strand
AAGCACCTACTCTTGCGGTCGTCTGCGCCGTCCGCATCTTCTGCCATCGCAGGGCACTTGTGGCCCGATGTACTTCGGGTAGTGTTCTTATTATGTTAAAAGCGATTGATTATGGAAAGAAAGACAGGAGAGTTGGGTAGCTAGTACAAACAGGCAGCGCCTCTGATTTATTTAATAAAGTAGCAAATATATATATATATATATATGTATATAAAAAAAATAAAAAATTACGACCTCGACGCCGCTGGCAAGATGCTGCAGGAGCGCGTCAAGACCCACAAGCCCCGTGGAATCACCATGGCCCAGTTCGAGAGGCTGCTCGATCTTCTGCAGGAGAACGCTGGCGCCAACGGTACGTATTGCCTCGCCCCTTCAGTCGGGATGCTGCAGGAGCGTGTCAAGACTCACAAGCCGCGTGGAATTACCTCGCGCAATTTCTCACTCAATGAACGCTGTCTCTTGAGTAGAACAGCTTCGGTGATGTCCTACATGTGTGAAGTTCGCCGTTGTTCTGTGAAGTTCTTTAATAATCAAAAGTGAAGGTGTGAAGTACAACGCCTTCTTCATCGCGAGCAGTGCAGGTGAATGCGCTCTTGCCGCAACCAGCAACCTTTTCCGTGCACGTGATGTGCACCTCAGCAGGCAGTGATTCTTTTCTGACAGGAGGAATTGTTGGCGGCACCTGTGGTGGGGTCGGCAGCAGCAGCAGTCAGGTTTTTCGCAAGTTCCACCTTGGCTTCTTCACGGGCACGCAGAGATTCCCGCTGGGCCTCCAATTCTGCAGCCAAACGCATTTTGTCCAAGTGCAACCCCCTCTTTGCCTCGGCCTCTCGCTGCCAGTACTCTTTGGCGTCCACCTCAAGGATGTTCTTCAGTGGCGTCCAAGCGCATGAAACGGGTACGCACAAGACGCAGCATGGGGTAGTTGGTGTCTTGGTTGGCACAGTGGCCGCAGTTGCTGTCAGAGTCGTACGGGTTGCCCAGTTGTACAGCTTGGCACATTGCCAAAGTGTCCTTGAGGTCATAATTCTCACACCAGCGGAAGTGGGGGTCAAAGGCCAAATCTCTGCGACGGTCGGCGCGTTCTTTGGGAGTCTCCAAGGTTACACCCGCGTCCCTGTCACTCTCGTCCAAAGCTTCAAAGATGGGGTCTGCGAAACATCCGGGGCCAGTCGTCTCTTGTACAACCACCTTGACCCCTTCTCCTACCTGGGCGCCAGAAACGTCACACAGTCGCTTGAAGGTTTGGTAATACCTGGCAATGGTCTTGTACCACGCAACAGAGTTTTCAGAATCGTCGTGCCTTTTGGAGAAGAAGGTCTTGAGCTTCTGGGGGCCCTTCAGTACGGATATGAAGACATGCTCGCTGTGAATGTGTCCAGCACGCTTCCCCATGATGTGGTACAGCGTCTTGGGGTTGCTCGCCACACCTGGAGTCTTGTGGCACCTCTTGTACTCGCATGGCGTCAGCAGGGGGTCGGAGCGACTCAGGTCCTTGTGATAGCGGATGTTTGCGAAGTCTCGAGCGCCAACAAAGACGATCGTCGGGTGCACACTCTGTTCGCCGTTGGCATAGGTGAACTTGTAAGGTGTCTTGGTATTGTAGTAGTACGTTTCCCATAGGGCGTCACGCTCCTCGTCAAAGTCTTGCCACGCCAAGGTGTCCGCACAGATCTCCAGTTCTTGAAGGGCTTTCCTCTCTTGGTTGTACCTATTCTCGCACTCCTCTCTCCACTTGTCACCCCTTGGTTTCTCAGGTGGGTAGATGGATCTCGGAGTCTGTAGTAGTCTTGACATCTTGTAGTAGTGAGGTACAAGGAGTTACTGCTCTTTGTGAGCCAGGCGTGGTCTTTATATACCCATACAGTTCGAAACCATCTCATATTACCAAAAACGGGAAGACCAAAATGAGAATGGGCGCACCCTCATATCACATTACTAAAAAAAACGGGAAGACCAAACAATGGGAATGAATGTATCACATTACCAAAAAAAAAAAAAAAAACTGGAAAGATCCAAAAAAATGGGAATGTATCACATTACGAAAAACGGAAAGACCAAAAAAAGAGTATCCAATTTCTTTATTTCACCAACATCCTATTTTGACAAGTTGGGTTGTAATTCGATATATCTCTCTTTGGGGTTGAGATGGTTGCTGGCAGCCGAAGTATTGAAGGCCAAGAAAGTCCTTTTGATGGCATTAATCTCATTTTCTTCAAATTCTTCTTCACCTGGGTTGTCCGCGGAAATGATATCACTGGCGGTAGAAACTAAAGGGAAAGGTGCATACACCTCTTTGGTGCCACACCCCATTCTGTAAAGATTCATCTGTCGCAGCCAATGCACGGGTAGAACAAAGGTCTCTCGGCCGTACTCCACTACAAAGCCGGCAATGGCGTGGGTATTTTCACTCTCTTCTCTGACCACCTTGGTAACACGAGCCACAGGTGCTTTGTAGGTAGGAGATTTCAAAGTCTTGTCCTGACACGCAATCATCGCCGTCAGGTAATGCATGTTCAAGCGGACTTCTTCCTGGCGACACAATTCCTCCTCCGACTCCTCCTCTGGGGTCAGCTTGCGCTTCTTATTATTTTCCATTATGTGAACAGACTGCAAGCAACGAATTGAATGAGCAGAATATTTTATTGTGACCCTTTTTAGTAGTCAGTATTGAAGGTAAAGTCGGGCACAGAAATGGCGTACTGGTTTTCGTACTCGTGACCGAGGGCAATTGTGTACGACTTGTCGGCCCCCAATTCGTGGGAGAATTCAAACTCCAAGGTTATTTCTCCCTCAAAGCGGGTGAAGCGCACGTTGGGGTTCTCGGCCTTGTCTCCCAAAGGTGAGAGGTCAACGCACAAGACAAAGGAGTGAGTGAACAAATCTGTTGGAGTCACTGCCAGTCTGTGCACCAATGACTTGGGGTAGTACACAGACATGTTCTTGGTGTAGAAGTCCATGTTGGTGGCGACCATGAGGTCCGTCTGCGCCTTGGTGTAGGGAGGGGCCGACGCGGGCACGTTGTTGATTTTGTAGCCGCCTTTGTAGGGCCATTCCATGTCTCCGTATTTCATTGTGAATCCAGTCAGTCCCGGGAACTGAAAGTTGTACGGATTGCGCACGGGATTGTCTGTCTTCCAGGCAGCGTTGTCCAATATGGTGATGAAAGCGCGCGTGGGCAGCATCCCCGAAATGGCTCGATTGATGGTGATTTTTCGACCCTTGGGCATGTTAAACTCGTTGATGACTCGGCGCACCACGGGGAATTGCAGCATGCTTCCCTTGGAGATGATTTCCTGGGCAATCTTGACCCCCTCGCTACTCTCTACTTTGATCAATGCATCTTCCATGTAGGCCTCTTTGATGACAATCTTGGGGACACGGCCAGAAGTGCACTGGAAAGCGTGTGCAGGTGGGTTCGTTTTCAACCTGAGACGGTAAGGGAAAGAAGGGGGCAGGAATTTGTCGATGCCAAAGAAGGGGTGCTGCAGGTATCCCGAGATGTAGAACTCGTTGGACCCCAGAATTCGGTTCAACTTGATGGAGTTGTAGGCCTTTTGTTCTTGAATGGCCACGGCAGCGCTGTCGGTGACTGTGGTGATCTGGGAGGGGAGGGTGTTTGGAGTCATGGTCACAAGATCATCGTCAATTTCGTTGCCGGCTGTGCGTGTGGGGTCGGGGTTCACCTGGGCCTCTCTGCCAACTCCAAAGTCGTTGACCAAGCGCTCGAATTCTGCGCGCTCTTTGGGCATTTGCAAAATGGACATGCACTTTGCAATATGGTCGTAGTTCTGCATGGTGATCGGAGTGCCGTTGATGAGCATCTCGACCTCACTGAACATGTTGTGGAACAGTCCCTCTCTCAGCCACGCGTTCATGCCTGCCATGCCAGCCGCGGTGGCCGGGTAGGCGCTGCCGTCATTCTTGGTGATTTGCAACTTCAAGAAAAGGTGACCGGTGTTGTGACGGATGGCCTGTCTCCAAGACCCAAAGTCAAAGTCCAAAGGTTGGTCCTTTTGAAGTGAGGCGGCGTGGATCTTGCGCAACTCCTTGCTCTCGAAGTCTGGCACATATATGGGTTCCTCGTTCATGTCCAGTTTGCGCTTCAGGTCCTTGATCCTTTTCTCCCCCGAGACAATACTAGGGGAGAAAATGGACTTGGCCTGGTCGGGAAATGTGGGCTCAGGTGTTGCCATCACGACTAATCAATGAATTATGAAAGGAATACAAACACACCTGAGTATTAATTGACACCTTTTTATTTGACCATCACTACAGAGGTGAAAGTCGCCTGTTTGCCTTTAATCTCCCGGTTAACACTCCGCCGGGTGTGACAGTTATTCCTGCCATTTTCACGATGCGGCTTCCCACGGAAGAAACTGTATTCATTCTTGGCACCACGTTGTTCGTAACTGGGTCGAAGGACGCAGTGTAATTGTCGGGTTGCTTTCTCCCCACTTGCTTGGGAGTCAGCCCCTGATCAATCTCATTCTCCAATTTCTTGGTGGAAATATGGCTTATATCCATGGTGAGGAAATTCTTCTTGAGAGTACCTTGCTTCTTCTTCTTCTTGGGGCGCCGCTGTTGCTTCCTGCGTCTCCGCGGCATGGTCTTTGAGCTCGGCGTAGGCGGGAGTGGTCACAGTGTTCTTTTGCACAAATATGATGTTCTTATCGCCGGGCAGAATATTCGTCCGCACCTGATCAATACCAACGTTCGCTCCGGTGGACACCAGGAAATAACCGTGCGAAGATAACTCCCGCGTCTTTTGTAGCACCCACTTCAAGAAAGGCGACCCTTCTTTGGAGAATATGCTGGAACCCAGGTGTCCGACAGCAGTGTTGGCCGAAGATCCGTTGCTCATTACTATAATGTTCTCACATTGATTTCTCACACGTTTCATGTTTTCCCGGTACAAGTCCTGCACTATAAAAATAACTGTGAGGTTCCCGTGGTGAGAGACTTTGGTCAGCACGTCCATAACCATCTCCCTCTGGGTTTTGTCGTTGAGGATATTCTGCATATCGTCCATAACCATAATTTTCGGAGACCCGTCGGCAATTTTCTCAATGAGGTCAGGGTTGGGGATGCCGTGGACCAATTGAACTTCGGGGAGTGTGGCTTTCACTGGCGCCACCGAAGCCGGCATGGAGTAGAACCAGTAGATTTCTTGGGGTGGGGGTTGGAACATAGTGTCGGCATTCTCAAGAACTTTGATCAAAAGAGAAGTCTTGCCGGACTTGGTGGGGCCCGCGATGACAATCTGACTGGGTTGATTGAAGATTTTAAAGCGGTCGCCCTGTGGGATTTTGATCATCTCGTTTTTGGGTATCGCCACCCCGCTGCCAGTCTGCTGCTTTGCTTTCTGGGTGGCTTCTTCTGGAGACATTCCCTTGAATCTTTTTTGCACATATTCGATAATAGATTGCAAGTCGTTCTGGGAAGGTGTTGTCGAGTCCACTGTCATAAAGTTTCCAGAGGTTGGTTCGTGCAATCTTCCCGGATTCATTTTGTGAATTTCGGGGTACGCAGTCTCCAAGGTCTCGTCGTTGTCATCGCCCCTACCAACTTGGGGTGGCAAGGTAGTAAGCAATGTCTTCTTATTGTGCCCCGCCCGCTTTCTTTTGGTGGGCACTACTCGCTCTATGATGTATTTCTTCGGCATGACTTGGCTTAAATGAATGAACAAGGCAGGGGACACGGGCATAAGTAATTATTTTATTCATTCTTCATTGAATTTGCGCCAATCAAGAGATTCGGGTGTTTCATCATCTGAAGATGAGTCATCATCCTGGGGAGTCACTTTAATGTCCTTGACAAAGTTAACAAAGGTGTTGCCAACGTTCTTGCGCTTTCCGGCAAATGGATTTTTGCGGAATTTCTTGTCCTTCACCACCTTCTCATAGTATTTCTTTTCAGCTGCAATTTTTTTCTTTTCGTCTTTGGTCAGGTGGCTGTGCAGTCCACCACAAACCATGGACTCCACACCCTTTCGTAGGGAAGATTTGCGTCGCTTGGCTAGCAAAGGGTACACTCGATCGAGATTGTCTAAACCGGCCAAGTCCTGACCCATGGTAACCAACTCATGTTCGTGCACACCATCTTCTTCGCTTTCGCTGGAAGTGTCAGCCACCCTTTTCTTAGTAACTCGACGAATTTTATTCTTAGGGGGTGGAGCAAATGCCTTCTTTCTTTTGAGTGATTTTGGCACCACCACTTCTTCTTCTTCTTCTTCTTCTTCTTCTTCTTCTACAAAGGGTTCGACTTCTTCTTCTTCGACGACCACCTTAGGTTTTTTTTTTGGTGCAGTGGCGGAAGTCTTTTTCGCGGCAGCAGCTTCTTTCATGCGCATTTCAGCCACAATAGCTTTTTGAGCATTCCAAAAGTCACTCATTGTTCTTCTTTGATCAAGGGACAAATTGCAAATGATTGGGGATGCAGGTGACACTATTACTTTATGAGTCCTCGGAGAACGTTTTTGCCAAAGTTGGAAGCTACGTTCTTCAGCACAGATGGGTTACCGACGCTACCGGTTATCACAGCCTTGGCTATTGAAGGTATGGCTCGGCGGCCGGCAGCAGTGACGGTTGGAGAAATCTTCTTCCAAGCTCGTCGGGCAAAAGACTTGACCTTATTCCACTTGGCACCTCTTCCTCTTTGTCTGTGGCGACGACTGCGGAGGCGTTTCTTCTTGCCCCAGCCTTCCTGATGTTTTCGGCGGACTACTTTGTTGCCCCAACCGGCCTGGCGCGTTTTTCTCATGATTGGAGCTTTGGCTACCATTTTTTGGGCTGTGTACTCTTTGATGTCGCAAGTGATAATGATAATTATGTTTTTTTGATGGTCCTTTTCAAAGAGTAGTTCACTAAACCTCCATTATTGGGGTGACGTTTGAAAGAATTAAAGTTCAGAGAAACTTCTTCACCTTGCAGCAGCCTGTCAAAAAGATTTATAGGATCGTCTGGTAGGGCCGATCGCTTTATTCCTTTGCAGGAAACTTTGGCAGCTGTGCCCCCATCCTTGTTGGAGACGCAGACCATCTTGGGGCCGACTGCTCTGGCACAAGTACCTTTGGATTCTAGGTGAAACAGCCCAGGTGTCCATTTCTTTTTTGTGCCAAGTCTTTCAGGGTTCTCAGTATCGTCAAACCATTTGTGGACAGTCGCAGAATCCATAGTGCCGAGAATGGTGGTGCTCGGGTCCAAAGCGAAAGTAAAAGCGTCCGTGTCGAAAGAGATAAGTCGCCCGTTAAGTTTTTTGACAACTTCGTAGTAGAATTCCACCATGTGTAATTTTGCCAAGTCCAATATGGTTTTTCCCAGGTGTGTGGGAACGTTGAGGTGTACAAAAGCCGAAGAGGAGATTATGTGCGCTTGTGATTTGGCACCCAAAGGAATCAAGTCCCGAAAGGTAGGTGACATAACCATGGCCCCTCTTTTAGTGTCGCTGCTGGTCGAACAAGTCTTGTTGTAATTGCGCTTGTCCATGATGGTGCCGCCGTAGAAGGAATTGATGAGGAGTTTCCAAGTGCCGGCACTGGGTGAGTTTTTCTTTCTTTCAACCATGGCCCTGTCTACGAATGACTGGAAAGGTTTGCCCCTCGGGAATTCCCAGTAAGTGTACACTCGTGTGATTTGGTAGCCGTACTTGAGGAGTGTTGCCAAATAAGGAGTGTGTAGCAACACTTTAGTGCCTTCTTTGGAATTCACCAAACGGTTGTTTCGGCGGTAAAAGAGGCCGTGGAATTCTTCGTCAGCGGCTTTTTCCAAGTCCACTTCCGCGAAACCAAAGACTACCCCGTCTCGGACTTTCTGGGCCATTTGGTGAGGGTCCATCAATTCTTTGCGAATCCTTTTGCGCTGCTGCATGTTTCCTTTGTAGTATGCGCGTGCGTGATGGGGGTAGAATTCGTCTGCCACCTGTTGTGTGAGGTGCGGATACTCGGCCAAAAAATCACTCTCCCAGATGTAGATAACTTTCCAGCCGCTGTCACGCATGTCTTGCAACTTCTTCTCAGTGGCCTTGAGTTTTTCTCCGTCACCGGCGTGCCAGTAGTTGCCAAGGTATTCGTAAACGGTCTTTGTCTTGAGATTGATTCCGTCAGGTTGGTACCGTTTGCCGCTGCGTCCTGTGACTCGCACTCTGGTGGACGGACTGTCTTCGGGTGTGGATATAGTGTGCCCCTGCCTTCTGAGTTCGTTTATCCAGGCAATTTCTCCAATGGAAGTCTGCCTGTCTCCAAATGCTTTGAAGGTGTGTTCAGTGAATTCAAAGAGTCTTCTCCCCACAGGCATGTCTTGGGACATAGCCCATGCGTACAGAGAATTGGCATCAAAGGTGAGTACTTTCTCATCATCGACCACCCGGGAATAAACCACCGACGGTCCGCCGGCAAGGTTGTCATGAATCATCTGTTCTATGTTTTTGCCTTCCTCGGCTCCTTTGGGCACATAGAAGATGGCACCGTGTTTTTTCTCGGCAGATTTGTAGCCCATGTATCGGGCAATGTGCGAATAATTCCACGTACGGGTCCATAGTGTCAAAGTCCCGCTGCCTGTCCAAGACCATCTGGAACCCCTCGGTGACGCATTGTTCGTGAGGGGTGGCATCCGTGAAGTACTTGTTCCAGCTCACCTTGTCTGGTACGTCGTAATTACTCCAATTGAGGAATTGTACTTTGTCTTTTGTAGTCACAGCGCGGTACACTCCTCGGACACACAAGACTCTGCAATTTTTTCCCATAGCATGCGGACCCCACCACCGGTTGGTAGTACGCAAATCCCAAGGCAGAGAAATACAAGGAACGTACTTGCCGTAATCCAAGACTTTCTTAATCAAGGTGGGCTCGACTTGCTGGAGAGTGGTGACAAGGG
The DNA here is from genome assembly GCA_000328365.1 of Capitella teleta. Lineage (NCBI taxonomy): Eukaryota > Metazoa > Annelida > Polychaeta > Capitellidae > Capitella > Capitella teleta. The sequence goes on along the minus strand of KB298648.1, from coordinate 219,139 downwards.
AACTGGTTTTGTCTTCCCAGAATTGCACCTGAAGCCTCTGCAATTCTATGGTCCATTTGTAGAAGGATTCAAAGGTCTTGTATCTTTGCAGATTGGAACCCCGACCATTCAAGTTAGTTTTTGCAGTGATTCCACGAAACACCCCATCTTCGTCAACGTCGGCTCTCCAGAATACGAAATGCTTTGCACGGGGGACTTCAAAGTCAATGTTCAATTCCTCCACTGCCTCCCACACGGAGAATTGTCTTTTGTGGGGGCCACCGGGATAGTGGAGTAATGGTTCTGTACGGCATTGGTGGAAAGTCCGCCTCGCCCGATGAGTGAATATTTTGGAACACACAGAACAGGTAAAATCACACAGAGTGACTTTGGGGTCTTTGACAAGATGGGCGTGGGTGTAGCGGTTGTAATCAGTCTCGCCCTCGGCTGTCAGTAGAATGTGGGCGGCTTTCTTTCCCTTGTGCCTCGTTTGAGGTAAGTACAGAGGCACAACGGAAAGTCTGGAGCGGCGATGCCCCCTTTCTGTGTCGGCTTCCTCGTCGTGGGCAAATACAAAGAGTTTTATGTCGAAACACTTTTCAAGCAATGGCCCGTGGTACGCCAGACTATTTTGAAAGTCCTTCCAATTAGCACGCTTTGTCCCATTGATTCCAAAAAGGCATAGTTCTTTGAAGGTCGGTGTCTCCGGCATTAAGGCGTACTTTGAAGCCAGGTTGGCGGTTGGAGATTTGGTCTTGAGGTGTGTGCGGATGCAGTCAAAGATACACAGCTGGTCAGTGCGTTTTGGTGGCGTGTACAATCGTTTCTTCGACAGGTGGGCTGGCACCTTGGGTAGTTTCCCCTTGACTCCGCCGATGATTGGTTCTGTAGGCGCGTGGAATACTCGAAATGAAATGTTGGTGAATAAGGCCAGCTTGAATTTACTGTCAGGCTTGCCCATCGTGAGTTCTTCTGCCACAGAGTTTTCCAAAGCATGGGCCAACACGTCGTGGTCGTTGACACCGTCCATTGCGACCGGCTTGAAAGGTGCGGAATTGAAGTCGGGTTTGTAGTACTTGGTGTTGGTTGTGGGGGCGTCGCCGTCGGCACCTTTGTACTCCATTAGAGTACCAAGCATGACACTGACCCGACATCTGGAAGTAATCTTAGGGGCGATGAAAGAGTCGTACGCCTCGACAATCTGTTGCTTCAAAGGGCCTTCTTCTTTAGTTGGGTTGACGAGACCAACATTGTAGATGTCTTGCATGCGTCGCTGTCCCGGGGCGGTGTACTTTTGGTTGTTGAAAATATCTTCAAGTTTCTGGCCATAGTCAGCCTTAATTTCTTGCGAAATATTCGGGTTGGCCAAGACATTCTGAGCGGCTTGTTGTCGGCGGCTTGCAGCTACTTCTGGATTAATTACGTGGGTACCTGCTCGCTCTTGAATAAGCTGGTAAAGACTCTGTGCCCTTGTGCACTTTTCAGACATATTTGAATAAGTGTGATATCATATTGGAGGTCGGTCTATTTAAATATCCAGGGGCCTTAAATACAAGGTCAAGGACAACACCAAAAATTCAAATTCAAATTTTGTTTATTCACCGTTAACACGACGGTATTTTTTGAAATTGATATTGTTGAAGACATAGTCCAACCAAAAGTTCTCCAATTGCAAATGCATAAGTTCTTCCAACTTGTGATGCTGCCTTGAGATGGTCAGGAGCACCTTGCCATTAGGTGTCCACACGTACAGATGGGAGTCTTTGAGGTCGAGCACAGAGAGTGACAGTTGAATTTGATAGTAGTACTTTCGGCCCGAAGGTGTGGACCGGTCAAGCACCATAACGTCGGGGTCACCTTCTTCGGCGTGTTCGCCACGCATACGCTGCAGGTAGAAAGACTTGAGTTCGTTTGAGGTGTAGAAATCTTCAACGTGTCTTTTCGAGTAAGGGCACTTGATTTCCAACAGTCTCTTGCCGTCCACCACGCCGTCAGGACTCACGCCAATATAGTCATACTTCTTGTGCACACAAAAGCCACACTCACTGTTCATGGTTGTTGGGTCCACTTCGGCGTCGTCCAGGTAGTCCACCAAAGCCACTTTCTCTTTGTCTTTGCCCCAGTCCAGTGCCGTGCCGTGTATGGGTCGAGGGTGCAGAATGTTGTTTGCCAACCTCTTTCTGGCGTCGTGAGCATTGCCTTGGAAACCCAGGTCGTAGGTGTGCAGAATATCAGCGCAAATGCTGCCAGAGACACGTCCGTACCTCCAGGCAAACCAGTTGTGATTCAATGCCTGTCCCCTTGTATTCCGCTCAATGTATTCTCGGTCCTTTGGTAAGTCGTCGTATTCTTCGGGTGGTGGCGGTTTCTTGCCCGTCTTCAAGTACTGCTTGTATGTCTCCATCTCTTTTTTTTCTTCTGGTGGCTAGTTTTTGTAATACATCCGCTTTTTAAACCTTGTTGGCAGAGGGGTCATGCCCCTAAAGTAACTCCCCCTTTTCAAACTTCGCGCGTGCCGCCCAATCTCAAGTAGGGTATATATTACACCTTTGGCCTTTGACCCCAAGGAGCCCTTCCCTTTTTGGCGCCTTTTTTTTTTCCTGCACTGTCTCTTCCTTTTGCCCATTGTGTAAAGAATGAAAAGGCGTATCAGATTACAGAAGTATTTATTATTGAATCATGTACTGGGTTGCATTGTTAATTAAATTGACGAGTCTTTCGGAAACACAAGGGTGGCTGATGACTATGAAACGTTGCAAGTCTTTGGGACACACAAGTATAAGTCTTTCTTTCTTGGTCAGCTGTCCAGTCATTCGCACCACATACACTTCCTTCACACACACTTGTTGAGTCAAGACAGCATACACGGGCATTGGTGTCCCCTTGTGTTCGTCATAGTCGGACATCCTCGCGTCCTTTATTTCGTAGTACGGTATCTGCTTCCTCTGTAGTTTTTTCTTTATGGTATTCTTTTGCTGCCACTTGTTTCGGTCGCTGGTAAATATGCCCATGATGTCGTTGATTATAATGAGACTTTCTTCCCCAAAGTTCGTCAGGTGTTCAGTCAGCAGGTACCATGCCATGTCATTGTATTGTTGCAATAGTTTCTCCTCCATCAATAATGTCGTTGATTTTTTTGGGGAGCAATTTTCGGAAGTCCCTTTGGTTTTCTTTAGAGTCTTCGAGGAATTTCCCTTGGAAATAGGTCTTGCGGGCAGACTTGGTAACCCGCTTGTCGTAGTGGCAGAAAATGGGTAGACACTTGGGGTTAGCATTCAGGTACTCTTTGGTGTTGGAAGTCAGGTAAATTCGCTTCGTTCCGTCGCCTTTACTCCACACAAATGGGTTATAATACGTGCCGTACCACACTGTCTTGATCCGAGGTCCTTCGGCAACCTCAGTCTTGTTCACCGCCAACAAATAGGTGGCTTCTGGTCTTGTCAAGAAATCTTCGTATGCTACAGTCAGAGACACAATGCCTTCTTCCTCTGGGATTTCAGCCACCATGGGCCAGGCCTCATCGAGAGACTTTGTGCAGTGAGCTGCCATATTAACTTTCAAATCTTTAACCCGACACGCACTCAGCCTTTATGCAGAAATCTAATACCATATAGTGTAAGTGTGTGGATAGAAAGCAGAAAGGAGGGTACAAGGTTGTGTAACCTGATATCTTTATTTTTCAAAAATTCAAAATTTTCAAATGTGAGGGGTAACCAAACGGTATTGGGGTCATTGGCCTTGCGATACAAAATGTCACTCAGTCTTTATGCAGAAATCTAATACCATATAGTGTAAGTGTGTGAATAGAAAGCAGAAAGGAGGGTACAAGGTTGTGTAACCTGATATCTTTATTTTTCAAAAATTCAAAATTTTCAAATGTCAGGGGTAACCGAACGGTATTGGGGTCATTGGCCTTGTGATACAAAATGTCACTCAGTCTTTATGCAGAAATCTAATACCATATAGTGTAAGTGTGTGAATAGAAAGCAGAAAGGAGGGTACAAGGTTGTGTAACCTGATATCTTTATTTTTCAAAAATTCAAAATTTTCAAATGTGAGGGGTAACTGAACAGTACTTGGGGTCATTGGCCTTGCGATACAAAATGTCCAAATCAGCAATCAAACTATCCTTATGGGTTGCAAGTGAAAGATTAGTGAAAGTAAAGGTGAGACATGCAAAATAATTTACAACATATGTTTTCCAATATGGGTGGTACATGGGGGGCCACTGGCTAACCTTATTGTACATGGACAACGCCTCAGAAAGAATGTCTTGGTAATTGACACCTGTCTCTGCGACGCATGTGTCATCCCACGCGCGAATTTTGCAGTTGAGGCAGATGCTTCTGGCGGCAGCAATCATTCCACACACCTTGTAGTAGACCGGGTCTGTTCCTCAAACTGTATGTCTTCTTGGTTCGCGCCGTACACCACTTCCCAGTCATAGCCTTTCATGACGAAATTGTAGAGAATCAAATCAATCAAACCGTTAATGGACTGTGATTTTGTCCTCTCCATCAAGACGTGGGCTATCTCGTACACACCTGGCGTCCGGTATGTGTCCATCAAAGCGTCGTAAGTCGTTACCGCCTCTCTTTGAATGTGCCAAGCAATGTCGGAGTCAGCAGGTAAGGAGTCATTCCCCTTCATCGGCAAGGTGTGCATGGCTCGGCGGTAAACTGTGTCCTTGTCGGGTGGGTTCCCGTACACCTCGTCACTCACGGCGCCTTCGAAGATTGTAAAGGTCGTTGTCAACGTACGCGGTTCCACTCCAGGAAGTCGAGGCATTGGAGTCTCCATCGAGGACTTATCGCAGGTGTAGAACTTCAATACCTTGACCAAGAACTTCAAAGTCAGCTTGGGGGACAGCAGTCTCTTCTGTGATGTGTGCACGGCCGCGTACGCCTTGGCGCGAATCTTCCAGGTGATTGGGCCTTCTTTTTCAAATGCTTCGCTCTTTTGCATCATAGAATCCAAGATCCGCACTGCTCTGAATAAAACGGCCGGGGGTAGACTGGCAGCGGAGCAAATCGTCAGCATTTCGTAGACCAGCACCATTCTTTCGTTGGAATTGGGTCGCCAGTAGTCGTCGAAACCAACGATTCCAGTGTCCATCCGATTATGGATTTCTGCGCGATCGCAGGGCTGTGGCTGGTGCCTCTGCATTTCTTCAAAGCGAATCTCGTCCAATTCAGGTGGGGAATAGGCGTGGGCAAATACCTCACCCAAAGTACTTGAGGGTCCATACAAAGCGGGGTCCAACTTGGCCATGTACTTGTGAGTGAACTTGCGGCACTTAGCCCGGTGCTGACTTCCAACGTCTTCGTAGTCCTCCAAATCGCCATCTGTAAAAAGTAAAGACTCCATTTGATACAGGCCTTGCTGCAGGTGTACTTGGGCATTCTCCAGGTTGCTTGCAGCTTGTTCAGACTCATCCTCTTCACACACTAACCGGTCAGGTAAGTTCTCGTAGGTGAAGACTGTGTGTGGTTCTTTTCTGGGGCGTTTGCGACTTTCTTGAGTGGCGCCAATGACAACTTCTTCAAAGACATCATCATCACCAGGTTCAGTTTCATCACCACTGCAGTACCGCTCAGAAACGTTCAACAATTCAGTCGTCGCAGGAGACAGGGTCGGTGGAAATGGAGTGTTGGGCGGTGGAGGAGGTAGAATTGAAGATGGCGATATAGGCGACTGGCACGTCAAATCGATGGTCGGGACGGTCAAGAGGTTGAGTTCACCTAACACCTCCCTCGGGTGCGGGGTGATGGGTCCGCCGCTTGGTGACTTGGGTCCGTTCGCCTGGAGAATGTTGAGTCTTTTGCGTTCTCTCACCATGGTGGCTTGTTGTTGTGGTGCCCACAGCTGGCTTGTCCTAACTGTGTGAGACGCCTGCCCTTTATATACCAAACTAGCTAGGGTATCATCTTTCGTTTCATGATCTCACGGATACCCAATCCGATTGAAACCAGACCCCCTATGCACGTGGCCCATGTGGCCGATGTAATTTGAGCCCCCCATCTATAAATACCCATTTGAACAGCTGCCGAGGTCCCTGTGGGCATGTAAGGGCTCATTTTATCCAAAATGGGTGCGGCTGGTTTAAGAATCCAATTAACAAATATACTTCCCTCTCCAAAAATGATCATCCATTCGTAGGCCCATGCAAAATATTGGAATGATACGTCCGAGATGTAGAGTAGCCCCGGTACCACCACTGCCATATTGGCGTGCAGGAGTTGGAACAATGGCTGTAAAAACGCAAAAATTTTCACCAGGTTGTAAACCACGCCTTTGAATGTACGGGTGACGGTTCTGCCTGAATACTTGGCCAATATGCCGGTCATGTCAGATGGGCCTGTCTTTTGCAATTCCATGCATTTGAGTACCTTGTTCATGACAAAGTTAATACCGGTGGGTTCGTATTTGGAGATATAGTCTTTTGTCTCCGAGGATCCAATGGTGTATATGTGCCGCAAGACGTTGAAGACATTTGTGTTACGCAGAGTCATTTGGTTGATGGGGTCGACCAAATTGCCTTCACCATTCCAATCTAAGAGGCAAATCTCTTTCAAGTCCGACACCATTCTGGGACACTCGTTTCGGTACTGGCGTGGCACTACAGATGACACGGTGGCTATGGAGGCCGGTGCGCCTTCTTTGGCGTCTGGACCCTTTCCCAACAATCCGCCGGTGAGAGTTTCAGTCCAAGACTTGACTCGTTTGGCATCGGTGATAGGCTTCAAAGACTCTCGCAGGTAGTCCAATTTGGTTTGCAGTAAGACCATGTGTCGGTATTCTTCTTTCATGTTCTTGGCGAGGTTGGGGTCTTCTGCTTCTGGGAACCAATACTCTGCGGTAATCCCCACCTTTCTCGAATTCATCAGAAGGAGCAATTTCACAGTCTTGGAGTCTCTTGGAACTTTTGTGACAGGTGGCTTTGTTGGATCACTGATAAAATTCATGGCTGCTTTGAACTGGCTGATTGTAAATACAACCGATTTCTTGGTGGCGGGGTTGGTGAGAATCATATGGTCTACGTTGTTGCTGGGAGACAAGGTGAGTTTAGACTTGTCCAAGATATTGAAAGCGTTTCTCTGAAAACGTCGTTGGGTTCATTCTGTACCGACCGTTCCAAAAAGGCAACAGTGGCAGTGGAATCTCTGGCTGGCGGCGCCTGGTGTTCGAATACTGGTTCCCCCGCGATGGGTCCGGTAGCGGGTCTATAGTTGTGGACGGGTGCCAGGTTACCTTCGGGGCCGGCACCTCTCTCACCTTTGTGATGAATAGAGTAGGCTTCTGCTTTACTCAACACCGGAATGTTCATAGGTGACGAGGACTGATGTGTCACGGGCACCTGCGCACGCGTGAGAAGATTCAGGCGATTCTGTCGAGCGTCTAATTGCGGGGCGTACTTGAGGTTGGTCTTGGATTGATTAACGGCGGCGATGGCCAGGCCGATTGGGTCCATGGGCTGTGCTTGGTTGGGGTTGAGGTAGTCGGCTTCTTGTACGGTGCGGCGATCATACTTGGGTGGTGCCAAGGCAGTCTCCACTGGCACTGGTTTTACTTTGGACTTTTTGGGTGGCACCGCTTTCTGTGACTGTTTGGTGCGCTTCACCTTGACACCACGCGGGTGCTTCTTCTTTTTCTTCTTGACATTGTGACGTCGCAGAGAGTACGGAATTACTGCTGCCATCCTGGCGGCGGTCTGTACCGTAATGATGCCGGACCCACTCGGCGTCAGGTAATATAGTCGCAATCAGTACTTTGGACAAAGGAGTCCACACGGCAAAGTACGCCAATGGCGCCTCATAGACGTGGAGGTACGATTGCACTTGGTTATAGTATTGCTTACCAGTAGAGTTTTCTAGATTGAGGCACCAGTCGCCACCCGAAGGTCTGTGCATTAGTCCGTCTTTTCTGCCATCATCAAAATATGCTGCCAAGTCTTTTACTCTCCGTAGATACATCGGACACTTGACCTCCACCACTGCTTCCACGTTGTCTTCTGCTTGATACAATAAGCCGTCGGCCAGGTAACCATGGCCATTCTTGTCAAACTTCATATATGGTTCAAAGACACGCACGCATAGTCTATACGCCACTGCTTCCAAAGCATTAGATTCGTACTTCTTCCCATACCTTTTGGCTATTCTTTTATGTACTGCTTCAGGTTGTCTTCTCCACCTAGGCATATTGGTCTAATGAATATTACAAAGACTCCCAGACTATATAATATACACACATCAATTGGGGTTAAGGGTTAATGAGAATTCATAATTAGAATTAGACTTGACATAATTAGACTTGACCTACTTAGACTTGAAAATAAATATAATCTATTTACTTTCATCGATTATAATAAGACTCTACTCTATACTATACAAAGTACAAACACCAATTGGAATTAAGGTTAATGACAACTTTTTTTATTCAAATATAATTAAATTCAAAATGGCCGCCTCATCTTCTGCCCGCAGGTGTGGCTTCTGCAAGTAAGGTATATATTATAATTCAGTTATTTGGGTTAATTGGCACTAACCTTATTTAATCAGATTCCTCACTTCCACTGCTGCTACTGCTACTAGAGTCATCCTCACTGCTCATTGGCAACTCTTGGAGGACACCTGTTCGAGGGCGTGCCCGTCTCATAGGGTTATGTCTGCGTCTTGGATGGTGACGCATAACTCTGCCACTGGTACTTGGTGCTGGTGCCACGTCTGGGACTGGTGCCAAGTCTGGTAGGTAGTCTTCTATCTCGATATTCTCCCTCTCAGATTCTACATTCAGTAGTGCCTCCGCACGGTCTGGCACATAGTGTGGGGATGGTGCTCTTGGAGTAGGTATAGCAAATGGATCCACAAAGTCTTCTACAAGCAAAGGGTCAGGTATGGATGCAAAGTCGACTGGGGGTGGCAGTATAGGAACCCCTACTGACGCTTGTATAAGTCGTTCCTTCCAATCAGGTTGGAATATAGGTCGAGTTGATTTGGGTCCCGGGTACCTGTCTATTAGATCCTGGTTAGACTGACGCACTGAGTGCATATCTGAAAATGTTTAAGTACAGTATATATGTCAAGTCCAAATCTTAAGTGCAAGAGTACTTACGTTCTTTATGCATGTGGATAGCCACCGCTCTCTGGAATTCCATTTCCATTTCAAAGCACTTGTTTTCTCGCTGTGGGGTCCCTCCAGCCAGTGAGGAGTAGGTCGGCGCCGCTCTCTCCATGTCAAAGTACTTGTTCTCTTGCTGTGGGGTCCATCCAGGGAGTGAGGAGTAGGCCGGCGTGGCTCCCTTATACAAGGTGGCCATAGGAGATGGAAAAGGCAACCTGATAGGGGGTATCCCTTGGCTGGACATGTATCCCTCCACAGGGAGCTGGTCAAACCAGGACCCTGTGACATCTGATATGGGGGATATCATATGGCCTGACATGTATCCCCACCAGGTCATGTCCCCC
>KB298648.1:195044-209646 GCA_000328365.1 Capitella teleta | reverse complement strand
TGTTGGACAGTCGCAGAATCCATAGTGCCGAGAATGGTGGTGCTCGGGTCCAAAGCGAAAGTAAAAGCGTCCGTGTCGAAAGAGATAAGTCGCCCGTTAAGTTTTTTGACAACTTCGTAGTAGAATTCCACCATGTGTAATTTTGCCAAGTCCAATATGGTTTTTCCCAGGTGTGTGGGAACGTTGAGGTGTACAAAAGCCGAAGAGGAGATTATGTGCGCTTGTGATTTGGCACCCAAAGGAATCAAGTCCCGAAAGGTAGGTGACATAACCATGGCCCCTCTTTTAGTGTCGCTGCTGGTCGAACAAGTCTTGTTGTAATTGCGCTTGTCCATGATGGTGCCGCCGTAGAAGGAATTGATGAGGAGTTTCCAAGTGCCGGCACTGGGTGAGTTTTTCTTTCTTTCAACCATGGCCCTGTCTACGAATGACTGGAAAGGTTTGCCCCTCGGGAATTCCCAGTAAGTGTACACTCGTGTGATTTGGTAGCCGTACTTGAGGAGTGTTGCCAAATAAGGAGTGTGTAGCAACACTTTAGTGCCTTCTTTGGAATTCACCAAACGGTTGTTTCGGCGGTAAAAGAGGCCGTGGAATTCTTCGTCAGCGGCTTTTTCCAAGTCCACTTCCGCGAAACCAAAGACTACCCCGTCTCGGACTTTCTGGGCCATTTGGTGAGGGTCCATCAATTCTTTGCGAATCCTTTTGCGCTGCTGCATGTTTCCTTTGTAGTATGCGCGTGCGTGATGGGGGTAGAATTCGTCTGCCACCTGTTGTGTGAGGTGCGGATACTCGGCCAAAAAATCACTCTCCCAGATGTAGATAACTTTCCAGCCGCTGTCACGCATGTCTTGCAACTTCTTCTCAGTGGCCTTGAGTTTTTCTCCGTCACCGGCGTGCCAGTAGTTGCCAAGGTATTCGTAAACGGTCTTTGTCTTGAGATTGATTCCGTCAGGTTGGTACCGTTTGCCGCTGCGTCCTGTGACTCGCACTCTGGTGGACGGACTGTCTTCGGGTGTGGATATAGTGTGCCCCTGCCTTCTGAGTTCGTTTATCCAGGCAATTTCTCCAATGGAAGTCTGCCTGTCTCCAAATGCTTTGAAGGTGTGTTCAGTGAATTCAAAGAGTCTTCTCCCCACAGTCTTCTCTTCACAACTTTTTTTATTCAAATATAATTAAATTCAAAATGGCCGCCTCATCTTCTGCCCGCAGGTGTGGCTTCTGCAAGTAAGGTATATATTATAATTCAGTTATTTGGGTTAATTGGCACTAACCTTATTTAATCAGATTCCTCACTTCCACTGCTGCTACTGCTACTAGAGTCATCCTCACTGCTCATTGGCAACTCTTGGAGGACACCTGTTCGAGGGCGTGCCCGTCTCATAGGGTTATGTCTGCGTCTTGGATGGTGACGCATAACTCTGCCACTGGTACTTGGTGCTGGTGCCACGTCTGGGACTGGTGCCAAGTCTGGTAGGTAGTCTTCTATCTCGATATTCTCCCTCTCAGATTCTACATTCAGTAGTGCCTCCGCACGGTCTGGCACATAGTGTGGGGATGGTGCTCTTGGAGTAGGTATAGCAAATGGATCCACAAAGTCTTCTACAAGCAAAGGGTCAGGTATGGATGCAAAGTCGACTGGGGGTGGCAGTATAGGAACCCCTACTGACGCTTGTATAAGTCGTTCCTTCCAATCAGGTTGGAATATAGGTCGAGTTGATTTGGGTCCCGGGTACCTGTCTATTAGATCCTGGTTAGACTGACTCACCGAGTGCATATCTGAAAAGTACAGTATATATGTCAAGTCCAAATCTTAAGTGCAAGAGTACTTACGTTCTTTATGCATGTGGATAGCCACCGCTCTCTGGAATTCCATTTCCATTTCAAAGCACTTGTTTTCTCGCTGTGGGGTCCCTCCAGCCAGTGAGGAGTAGGTCGGCGCCGCTCTCTCCATGTCAAAGTACTTGTTCTCTTGCTGTGGGGTCCATCCAGGGAGTGAGGAGTAGGCCGGCGTGGCTCCCTTATACAAGGTGGCCATAGGAGATGGAAAAGGCAACCTGATAGGGGGTATCCCTTGGCTGGACATGTATCCCTCCACAGGGAGCTGGTCAAACCAGGACCCTGTGACATCTGATATGGGGGATATCCTATGGCCTGGCATGTATCCCCACCAGGTCATGTTCCCCCAAAAACACAGGGGGATGGCAAGGGCCCTATTACTGGGCTATATAAGGGGGCCCATGCTGAGCTTCTCCTCACTTGCTGAAGTGACTCCCACCAGGACCATGGACCACAACTGTAAGTACACTTGCACTAATTGGAGGCCTGACTTAATTGGGGTCTGACCTAATTCCTGTACTTGAACTTATTTTCTGTTTTCTATTTAGATGATGATTTGCCTCCAATTGTGGCACCGCTCATGAAAGCCAGGGTGGTCATCACCCCAGGAAGTAGACCGATCATAGTTTTTGAAGACTATGTTCCACCCTTGTCCATGGACCACAACTGTAAGTGCACTTGCACTAACTGGAGACCTGACCTAATTTCTGTACTTGGACTTATTTTCTGTTTTCTATTTAGATGGCTCTGTAAAGGCCAAGGTGGTCACCATTCCATGTTGGGGACCCATTTTGCTAGTGGAAGACGGTCCACCCTGGAATGCTGACGAAGAAAGATGCTGCCAAATACAAGACAAAAAATCAGCATCAAAGAATGTCCCGGAAGTGGTGTTTATTGATTAAGGTAAGACAGACACGGGTAAATTCTTTTATCATTAATTTACCTATGTTTATCTTATAGGTGCTGAGTGCTGACCACCCCACCCCCATGGACCCAAGACTTTTTTTTGCTTATTTGATTGATTAAAACAATACTTGTATAGACATACCTTGGCTCCATGTGTTCTTTGTAGTCGTTAGGTCAAAGGACACATTGATTAATCCATGACGAATGAGTGATTAGCAGTAAAAACTCCAGACACCATGAATTAAAAAGTGTCACTTTGAATATATCATTCACATCCAAATCTGATGCAAATGTGTTGTACTCAAAGCTTTATACACTAATAATACATAAATAGCTTGGCCTTGAAACCTGATACCCACCATGCACAAACAAGAAGCCAACTGTCCCATTGGTGTAACCCGATCCGTTTCTGGGTTTTTCTGATATATACACATATATTATTTGCTGATGGCTGTTTTGTTGTTTTTGCTTACTCCTTTTGGTTATTATGATATACGTAGTCTAATAAGGCCCTGCTTACATAATATTATTATTATGTAATATACCCCTCCTACTACTATGCTCTCCCGAGCTAGACTGAAGACTAAATTCTTGTGTTGGTGACTTTATAGCACACACCCCCCTGGTGGTGACAATCTAAATTACACTGACCTATGACATGACCTATTTACCTCTGACATGACATATTTAATTAGTAATTAGTAATTAGTAATAATTAATACAATTAAGTAAACAGCCCTATTAGAGTACTTATATCATAATAACCCCAAGGGAAGTGACCTATGACATGACCTATTTACCTCTGACATGACATATTTAATTAGTAATTAGTAATAATTAACATAATTAAGTAAGCAGGGTCTTATTAGAGTACTTATATCATAATAACCAAAAGGAGTAAGCAAAAACAACAAAACAGCCATCAGCAAATAATATATGTGTATATATCAGAAAAACCCAGAAAACGGATCGGGTTACACAATTTGGTTTTTGCACCATTGTGAGTACTCCAGCATGGTAGCAGGGTCTTATTAGAGTACTTATATCATAATAACCAAAAGGAGTAAGCAAAAACAACAAAACAGCCATCAGCAAATAATATATGTGTATATATCAGAAAAACCCAGAAAACGGATCGGGTTACACAATTTGGTTTTTGCACCATTGTGAGTACTCCAGCATGGTAGTTGGCATTGTGGTGTGGGGATTGGGTGTCTCAGTACGGGGTCCAAGCAATAGGGTCCTAGCCCTCTGTCTTTTTTTTTTCTTTTTTTTTGGTGAACGTGCCCTAGCGGAGATACATGCCAGGCCATATTGGATGGTCACAGGGTCTTTGGTTTGACCAGCTCCCTGTGGAGGGATACATGTCCAGCCAAGAGATACCCCCTATCAGGTTGTCTTTTCCATCTCCCTATGGCCACCCTGTATAAGGGAGCCACGCTGGCCTACTCTTCACTTCGTGGAGGGACCCCACAGGAAGAAGACCCATACGTCCCACTTTGTTCAGGCTCTGAGTGTCTTGAAACAAAGGTGAGTCTCTGTCACACTTTCTCTCTCTTTCTCTTGCGCTGTTTCTATCTCACGCTCTTTCGCTACAATTTTTTTCTTTCTCATTGATCAAATAATACAGGGAAAAAGTTTTTTTTGACTTTATTCTCTCTCATCCTTTGATCCTTCTCAGCGTGATGGACATCTTCGTGATAAAAAAACGGGCCTCCTGCAGGGCCTACTGGCTTTTTAAATGCCACCACAGAGACCTCATGACACCAGCCGACATTGACTATGAGTGGGGTCAGATGAGCTCGGAGGCCCGAGAACCCTACCGCATTGAGTCAGCAGAAATAAAAAAGCAGGGGTTTTTTCCCTTGACTATTTTCAAGCGATCATTGGGTGAGTTTTTTGTCTTAAAAAAAATGGAGGCGAAATTAATCCACTGAGTATTTGTATATTAAGTGAAGCATTTGCAAAAGCGTCTGCACATAATGATTTGTATTTATTTTAAAATATGTTTATTTTTTCCAGCACAAATGCAGGCCCAATACGGTAACTCAAGATTGAGGGGAGTCATCGCCAACTTCAATAGTGACGATGCCAAGGGTCTGGTCAAAGAAGACGAATTTGAGACAAGATTCAACGAGTATTGGGCCGAAGAAATTTGAATTTCTTAATAAAAATAAAAGAAATGTTATAACACTTCCCTTTGTTGTTTTTTTTTTTTTTTTTTTTATTCTAAACCAAATTCGGGCGTGGGATGACACATGCATCACAGAGACCTCCAGCATGGCAGTTGACATTGTGGTGTGGTCGATCAGGTGTCACTACAGTGGTTCAAATTTTGCGCGGGAAATTGTATGTGTATGTAAGCAGATGATCGGGTTTCACAAACGAATTTTTTGCATCATTGTGAGTTCTCCAGCATGGTATTTGGGTATTGGGTGTCACTACAGTGGTTCAAATTTTGCGCGGGAAATTGTATGTGTATGTAAGCAGATGATCGGGTTTCACAAACGAATTTTTTTGCATCATTGTGAGTTCTCCAGCATGGTATTTGGGTATTGGGTGTCACTACAGTGGTTCAAATTTTGCGCGGGAAATTGTATGTGTATGTAAGCAGATGATCGGGTTTCACAAACGAATTTTTTTGCATCATTGTGAGTTCTCCAGCATGGTATTTGGGTATTGGGTGTCACTACAGTGGTTCAAATTTTGCGCGGGAAATTGTATGTGTATATAAGCAGTGAGTGTTTCATCAGAACATTTATACAACACTTGGTGACGACACAGGCATGTGCCACTCTGTGCCTTATGCATTAAGTAATTATTATTATTTGCAGTTATTGAATACAACCCAAGGCTGTACAACCAAAAGAAAAGGATGAGTCAGCAGTCTTTACAGGTTTGTGGCAATTTTCTCTAATATGTGCGCGCACGTATGTGTTTGTAACCTGATATGTTTGTGTACACAAGCGGGTGGTTTTATTCTCGTTGTGGATAGCAAAGGGAGAGGACGTGTTTTATAATGGATTCACAAGTACAGGTAACAGACTCACGTGTGCACGCCACGCCCCCTCCCCCCACTTTTTTTTTTGTGTGTGATAATATGTTGCTTTTTATCCCGATTATAGGATAAACGCATTGTGGGGGCAAGCGTGGCTTTCCGATTGAATTCCCCTCTGACTTTAACACAGCAAGAGAATATTATCCATTACTGTGACAATTACAATATAGACTTTATTGTATTCCCGACTGGTCTTGACGGCCACCACATTATTGCAATGACTAGACTGGGCAACAAAATGACTTTCAACAAGGGGGCACTTTCTTTGAAGGAGATAATTGGGTGTGACAGCAAGCCGACTCGACTGTTACCTGGTAAACCTTTTCTTCCTAGACTCATTAACAACTTCAATGACCGAGTGGCACCTGTGGCTACTTTACGCAGGGGCGACACATATTCTGATGCTAACTTACTCGCTTGCTTATGCCACACTGCTAAAATCCTCAACCCTGAGAATACATTTTCGAACTTAATTAAGGGGGGCGATGTCGAGATTCAAGATGTCCCTGTTATTCAAATTGTTCGTGAAGTTTTAAAACAAGAAAGTAAAACCGCTGAATTTGACACGCGGGAAAATTTGGATGGGGATATCGTGTTACAATTTCGTCCTTATGATGACAACGGCATGCCCATCCCTGACGGCAAAGTTACTAATGTTACTATAACCGGATACCCCAACGCTCAAGAGAATAAGAAAAAACACTATTGGATTTATTCCCGGGTCGCGAACTTTGGCAAGTCGTACACTGTTGACAAAGAACTCGCCAAGAAGTACAAGGCCTGTTTCTTAGTAGACTCACACAATGCTACGAATATACCCACCAATGCCCAGTTCATTGTGTGTGACGAATTTGGCCCCACTAACAAAATCCCCATTAATCAGTTGAAGTGCCTTACTGGCGGCAATGCCTCTGTTGCCTCAATTAACCGCAAGTCTTACGGAGAGTCATACGTTCCCAGACCTGACGCCCAATTCATTATTCTTTCCAACAATTCCCCTTACTCCACCTATGCCACGACTGACCAGAAGACAAAAATTCGACGCATTAAAGCAGACGTGTTGAGTCCTTTAGAGGCCAGGTTCAATATAATCCGACTCAACGGTGACGACAGAGAACAAAAGGTTTTGTATATGGACCTGCCCATGCTCTCAGAGACAGACTTTCACTGGCACATGCGCACTACTTTCTACAATTACGTGCGGTTCATTAATGCCGCCGGACAGTTGAATACCAAGTATGTTAGGAGAGCTTTGGCAAAGGTGTACGAGTTGCACCAAATCAGACACGAGGGATACGCCACCTCACTGTACACCATGGCTATAGAATTCCGCAATGCGGTTAGCGAAGATGACTGGATCGTTATCCGAGACATTTTGGACCGTTTTTGTACTTGCGATAGATTCAACGAAGTCCCCAACAGTTTAGAATACACGGTAGAACTGACTGGCGACTGTACTCCTTATGAGAAATTGACTCTGCAGACTCAGAGAAGTAAACTGACTAAATTACCGACATTTGACAGGGGACACGAACTGACTAAAAAAGGGCCGGTGCCGACCAATCCCCGGAGTTATTGGGTTAGCAGAGAAAGGTCCCCTCTTAAGTTACGCCCCCGCCTCATTGACCTTGCAACTGCCACCCCTGATGACTTCCCCGATTTGACTGAGAGCAATTTGAGAAGATCGCCACGCAAAACTCCAAGGAAAGACTATTCCGAATCTCCGTCGCGTCACAACACGCCTTATAAAAGGCGGTTGGCCGCCGCCGACGACGAATAACTCCACTTCTACCAACAGGCAAGATTCCAATCATTGGGCACCGAAATGCAAGAGTCAATTGTCAAGACGGTGTGCAACCCGCACTTCCGGGATTTGGTAGGAAAAATTGACCAACAGAATCTTCTCTTGATCTCGGACGACTACATCCACATGATGAACTACAGCGGCGAACCTAGGGTACAGCGATTCTCTTTCTGCCGGGATTTGAAGAAGTCTGGAATCAATGCCCACCAAGTGTCTTTGAACACCTTGATTGGCAACGACACCTGGGGCGACATGGTTTTAGAGAAGGTTGTGCAGCCACCTCCAAAAGACCGTACAAAGGGGCGCGCTATGGTTTATCTTTTAACGCCCTTGGACATGCTTACTTTCATGTTGACTCACTCCTTGGCTTCGGGGTACACTCTCATCAAAGGACTTTTGGGCATGCACCTTCTCCACCAGCAGAATGGTTCTCTGAAGGCCCTTGATGCACTGTGCAAGGACTACTCGAAGAAGGTACGCGCCTTTTCTAGAATGTTCAGACTCTTAATGTTTTTTTTGTAGGCCCACGTGTGTGAACCCATCCACACCCATGGCAGTGGCACTCCGAATCCCAATTGGAGTTTGTTTGTCAAGAATACTCAATTTGTGGCCAGCGACATCTCCAATAACTCTAACTACAAAGCCATGAAGCGCCAATACCTGGAGTACGGCTTTGAAGAAGTGGTTTTCCCCGACTCCTCCGACATTGTCAACAAGGGAATACCCTGGGCCCCTTTGATACGTCATCTCCGGCAAGAACAAATGTGCAAGGGATTGGTCGTTGAAATGGGCGGGAAAAAGCGCAAGGTCAACATCCTATTCAAAAATGCAAGTTTGAATGGTTTGAATAAGGATGATTTTGACGCTCCTTGTTGGGACTGGGTGCAAAAGACATTTGGCGAATTGTACAAGTCACACGTGAGTATATAATGCAATCCTTACTCAATATAACTTTTATTGAATTAGAATCTCTCACTCAGGCAACAGTAATGGAGGAGAATCAGACAGCAACTGCCACCCCGGTGGTCTTGGAGATTGCCCCCGAACCTGAAGCTACCAAAGGTGACATTAAGAAAAAGAAGAAGGGCCGCAAGACTTGTCACGTTGAGCAAAAGGAAGTGGTGGTTGTTAAGGTGGACAACAAGAAGATTGACATGGTGACTGGCGAGGTTTACGTTGCCCCCGTTGTCGTCCACAAAAAGACCAAGTCGCGCAAGAGAAAGCAAGCTCCTGATACCGAGCCCAAGAAATACAAGAAAGCCCCCGCAGAAGAAGTGGTTGTTTCTGAATCTGACAATAGTGGCGTTGACGAACCCGATGGTGGATTCCCTTTATCACCTGCTACTACTACTACCGATGACGTGCCCAATGGTGGAATCTTTTTATTGCCTACTACTGATTATTAAACACTTTTTTTATAAAACCTTTCCCCCGTTGTCTTGCATTGTCATTTCCAACCATGCCTACCGAGACTAAAGACGCAAAGTTAAGTCGGTTGTATCGCGATCCCAAAGAGGCCGGGGCGCTCCGAGGTGTTAGCGGGTTGCAGCAGATTAGTAAGAACAATCACCTGGGTGTACTCAAAAGAGAAGATGCCAAAAGAATACTCGAAGATGAACGCTCCTACACCTTGCACGGCCGCGTTGTCAAAGGCGCCCAGAATCTCACGGAAAGAATCGTCTCCAGTTGGCCCTTTGATATGTGGGAAGCTGATTTGATGGAGCCACCACACGCCCGACTTCAAGTGGCACAGAGAGGTGCGCGCCCAGGTGCCAGTGGTTTCTTACTGTGTGTGGTTGACGTTTACACCAAGTATGCTATGGTGGTTTGGTTGCCCAACAAGTCGGCCAAAGTTGTTGGCGATGCTTTAAAGACAACGATTGAATTCAACACACCTGGTGAGACGCGCCTGAATTCTCTCCGCACAGACGCCGGTACCGAATTCTTCAACGCTTACGCTGACCGCGTGGTGTACAAACCCCTGGGTGTTAATCACTATCGCGCCCAAAAGGAACCGGGTGCGAGTGTGGTTGAGAGATTCAATCAGACTCTTGGACGAGCCATTGCCAAGTACATCACTGCCAACCCGGAAACCACCGAAGGTCAGCTGCGACAATTGCTGCCACAATTTGTGCAGTCTTACAACAACACCCCCCACTCCAGTGTGAGACAGACGCCCGCAGAACTTCACCACAATGCTTTTCAAAGGGGTGAAAAGAATGGCATAGAATTACTTAAAGAAGCAGCCCGAGGTGTCGAGCGCACACCTGAAGAAAAACTCAAAGACTCAAAGCAAGTGGTCGCGGGTTTGTACGCTACTACGGAACTCGGTCGCAACAAAAGACCCAACCCTTGGGACTCTACTGAAACCTCTCCCGACGTACCTCTGGAACCCGGGCAACACGTGCGTCTGCTGACTCGCAACAACATATTCTCCAAAGGCTCAAGAGACAAAAGATTCACCGACCAAGTCTTTAAAGTCGTCCGTGCATCTAGGAACAATCCAAACGCCTACTACCTGGCGGACGCGGAAACAGACGAGCCAATTACCGGCAAGGTATATCGCCGACAACTCCAGACCGTCACTAGCCGACCGGAAACATGGGAGGTGGTTGTTTTAAACCGACGCACCCGTGGTGGGATTCCAGAACTCCGCGTGCAGTGGACAGGATACCCGCATTTGGCGCCACAATGGATACCTGCCAGCGATACCACGAATCTACCTTAATTGAAGCCACCTGTGACGCCGAGAGGAAATTGTGGTACGGTCAATTCCAGGAACCCTTATTTTTTGACCCCGACCAGGATTGGAAAGTGGCGTTGTTTAATTGGAGCATTCCAAGATTGTTGGGTTACAAAACGGGCGTGTTGTCCATATATGCCGACGACAACGGCCGCGACGTGGCACTGGCACACATATTTGACACCGAAGAAGACGTTACGACTTACCCTATATACGGGGAGGCAGCTTTTCCTTGGTTCAGACCGTTCAACGAGCGCGGAGGCACCACCCGAAAACTCGACGGACTCTATTTTCGTATAACTGACGCTTCCAAGGAGACCCAATACATCTCGGAATTTGACGGCGGTGTTTTGACTTTATTGTTGGAATGGCATTCCGTACCTTCAAAAAGCGACGGGTAGTGACCCCTGACGACGAGTACACCACACTTTTGTCCAACACGTCCAATGACCAAGGCTTCTTCACATTCCCCATCGTCTCACCCATCCGTGTGTCTCCCGACGAAGAACTCTCTTTGACTTTGGATTCTGTGACCGTACCCGCCGTGCCAGCATGGATTGAGGCCGATGCACATCTCTACTATTTTCAATGGTACGTGGAGGTATTGGGCGCCGAGGATGATTACCCTACCCGACTCGATTATGGCCCACGGATTGAGATACCTGCGAATTGTATGAGCACAGTCGGGAATTTATGGAGAACCATGCAAGAGTTGGCACCGAATCGTGTCATATACCCACATATTATTTTGTCAGTGCGCTCCTTTGTGTACCGTATCGAACACTTCCTGTGCATCGACGACAGTTTTGACGGCAAGCAGGTGACGGTATCCGCCAACAGCAGGCAATTGTCTTTCCCTTTTCGCCGCAAGGGTTGGACCACCCGCCTTCGAGTGCAAATATCAGAGGCATTGTTGCCTTTCATGTCAGAAACTGAGGGCGACATATTGGATATAATCATTCCAGACAACGGGCGCACTTTCAATCAAGTCAACACCACCTTTGCTTTGCCTTGCATGTACAATCTACTCACCTCGGCGGTTAGAGATTCCACCTTACAATGCGACTTGAAAAAACCAGTTGTTGCTGAATTCGTCGAAGTGTCTACAACCGGCAGTGACGAAGGAATCCCCACCACTACCATATCTCAAACACCTTACCGCATACCCTTGTTGGCCAAACAAGAGTGTGGCGACATTCGAGACGTCACATTCTGGGTGGAAGAACACCTCGGGGGGAAGGTGTACTTTAATCCAGACCAAAGGATGACCGTGGAACTTACCTGGCACAAGCAATCGAAGAGAAAAGCAGCCGAGACTCTCATGGGTCCTCTGGTGGGGAATTACTTTTTGAATTTCACCCCCTCAATGGACAATATGTGGAATTTCGGGGAGGTCAAGGACTTTGGCGAAGACGACTACGAAATAGCTTTGCTGGGACTGTCTGTGCACTTTGATTTTGACGATGCCCGCGACCCTGAATCCGAAAACGAAGTATCAACCGTGGTTATTACCGCACCGGACTTTTTGACGGATCCCAACGGAATTCTCTCCGCCTTGCCGTGGGGCACCGGAGTTACGCGTAGGCGTTTGGAGTGGGATGATGAGTGGTTTCGACCCAAGCTTCCCAGATATAAAAAGATCCGTGCAGCCACATTCCGTCAAACGGCAGTAGGCATTTGCCTGACACCCACCCTTTCCGGCATTGATGAATTTGCATCGCCTATACTTGCCTACAGTCTCCACCTGCACGTGCGAAAATGTCCAACTACCTCATCGACGCCCACCAGGACGTCACTATCTGCTTGAATTCCAACTCTGTCTCGGGGAGCTACACCAATGTGAAGAGTGACTTTACCATTCCCATGGAGCAGCCTCTGGAATTGCCCAGGGGTGCTTGGGACGCCGCTATGGAGTGCATCTCTTTCTCTTCGGCTATTGTCAACTACGACGAAGCCACGCCTCCCGAAGTACCAACCCCTCCTATTCCATTTGATCCAGACTACGCCGACTTTTACTTGAAGTGCGCTTTCCTAACCAAAGCTCAGGACGGGAAGTGGTACAAAGAAAGGGGTGGTGATAAGGGTGAATATATCTTGGCGAAGATTACAGGAGACACTCCTACCAAAGAGTCAATTGCGCAAGACTTCAGAACCGCGTTCAAGCGTCGCACCGAAGTCGAACACTTTCCTGGCCTCCCAAATCCGGACGCTCTCAACACCACCAAATTGATCCTGTACGAGAAAACCACTCGGGGTGTCACGTCTGACAAGTACACATTGCCCCTAGAACCAATCCTGAACCGTGCCGGCGATGTGGACACCTTCTTCTACTTTGTCTCCAAGTTTCTACAAGTAGCCACCATGACTTACCGCATTGAAGGAGGTCACGTTATTTGGACACCCCCGTCCCTACCCTCTGGGAAAGTGGGCTTCCGTTTGTCCGGTACGAATATACCCAATTTGCACCGCATGATCAAGGTCTTTGGAGGAGACGTCAACGAAGGCGTGGACACCATGGGGGAGTCCGAGTGGACCAGTCCGTACCAAATCAACTTGGAGAAACCGGAGAGCAACACCCATTACGACCCTTACAATTTGTACGCCCCTTACCTTTGGTTTGACGAGCATGAGCAATGGGAAGACAGAGGCTTGGAATTCTGTGATCGCACATTTGGAAATTCCATGGAAATGATCAAATACGAAGACCTGACCAGGAGTTGCAAGACATTGGGTGAAGCCTTGGACATTGTCATTCCCAGTCACCTGGATCACTCTGTCAATGCGGACGGCAAGGTGACCATCACCAACAATTCTACTGAGGGAGTGACAATCAACTACTTAGGAAAAATGTGCTCAATTGTCCCGGACATTCTCGGGTACGCCGGCAAAGACTACCAGACATATGAATTAAACCCCCACTGGCCACCAAGCGGATTGGTCGGGTGGGTCAAGTCTTATATGGACCTTGACATTTACATCGGCCCCAACACCACCAGAGTCTTTGAGAATCTTCCCCGCTTCCGCGAAAAGCGTGAGTTTAGACTCGATGAGTTAATTGAAGTGACCCCTGACGTCGAACAAGAAGCTATCCACTTCCGTTGGAACAACGTTGCCAAGCACGTACATGGATTTTCTATGCAATGGCAAGATCGCCCGTGCTTTTTCAAGTTCAGCAAGGTCGCTCTGTCCCATTTTGATGATGACTCATTCATCCCTGCCAAAAGCTGCGGTATCACTAGTAGGGCCGACCCTCACGTGGTTGACGGGGTGCTGCCGTATTCTCGCGAGGTGTGGTGCATCACCAAAAGAGAATGGCAAAAGAAAAGATCGGACAATGGGTACCACTTCCGCGCCGCCCGCTACGTCGCCACTCCTTTTGAGACTTGGGATGCCAACCTACCAGACAAGCATCGACACCTGCCATTGAATGACACCGTGGGGACACTGCGCTCACCGGCCTCCTTCCAAACTCCACAAGTGTTGATTGACGCTTTCTACGCCGACCTGGACAACCGAATTCTCTCGGACAGCGACAACAGACAGTTGGGACTCAAAGCCAGGAATTTGGTGAAAATCACCTACGACCAATCCACCTTGAAGTACTCTGTGGGATGCGGGGACAAGACTTCTTACGTGGCGCTGACTCTCTCTTCTAAAATGGCCGCTCTCTTTGGTTTGGAAAAAGACGAGGCTCCAGACGCTGAGGTGGTCGTGGAGGTGAGCACCCCACAGATCTGGAAGAGAGACGACGAGGTCACACGCGAAGATTACATCTTTGCTCGCAGGGGCTACCCAATCTTTCGACTTCCCCCCAAACTGCCACTCACCGTCGAGTCCGTCTACCCCGTGACCATGTCTCTCGGCACCAACAACATGTACGTGAAGACTGATTTGACCGAGGACGCTGTGATCATCGACGGCAAGCGCTCCAACATATTGTCTACCATACCGGTTGACTGGGCCAACAAAGGGTCGTCTGTGCATCAGCCTATTTTCCAACAGTTCGTCAAAGTCAACAAAAACATCATCCACTCCATTCGTGTTCAAGTCTTAGACTACAAAGGAGAAAGGGTTAAATTCATGAGCAACGACAACACTCCCGTCATTATTGTTTTGAAGTTGAAGCGTAAGCAAGCACAATGAAGAAACGTAGGCGGCCACAGAAACGATCCAACACACGGGACGTGTCCAACCAGTTGCAGATGACAGAGGAGAGAAAAAGAGTAAACCTGGCACTGGAGGTAGACGAATAAAG
>KB298648.1:169095-179962 GCA_000328365.1 Capitella teleta | reverse complement strand
AAAATTTTAATAAGAAACCAGTGCTGGTGTATTATCAGATAAAGAGCTTACGTGTTCTCAATTTGGGAATCAATCCTCCAATTTCTGGACACCAAACATCACTGTGAATAGAGAGTTCGACGCTGAAACTGCTCAACCATGCAAAGGTGCCAGTAAGATCTAGAATGATGACACTATGAAAACACCGAATGAATATAATAATTAGCACAATCAACTCACCTAGTCTAACAATTCCACACATCTTGTGTGAACGATACATATAAGGTAGATTTGCAGAGCTCTTCATGTTAACTGCAAATAAGGTACATGCAAGTCAAATAACAGATAAGTAAATAATTTTAAATAAACTTTGGAAATACCTGTATACTTGTTTGTACTGGCATGTAAAGAAAGAAAGTTTCATTGCTCCTCCTGAAGCAGTACGTACATCTATTATACCTTAATCGTTAATAATAATAGACAATACATACACGCAGCCAACAAACTGAAATGAATTACATATATGATATAGGTATTATGATATAGGTAAAATAATAATTATTATAATAAGGTGTAAATAATTATGCTGGGGCTTGAAATATATAGAAATATATCCAAATGTGTACTATGATATACATGTACATTTAATATATAATTAATTGGATATCCACCTGCATACTATTGATACAGCACGTACCTGGGTAATACCGAGGATCCTTCACTTAATCACTCTTCAAACACTGTAGTTGCAGGTATAGCTGTCACAGTGATGTGCAGGCACTGATGCTTGAGGACCTATATAGTATATATTATTATGTGAATGATCATTTATAAATTTACCGATGAAAGGTTGTTGGCGAATTGTGGTGATATCGGTTTGAACAATTGACAACGACACATTTGCGTGTCATGATCTCTCAATCGGGAAAATCTTCAAACGTCGATTGATCAACAGAACCAGACGCCGGAAGTGTTGGATGGAAAAGTGCGTTATGATATCACCATCAGAACACACTTTTTACGCGCGCAATACGGTAATGCGTAAACCAATCAGAAATGCGGGATAGGTAGTCTACCGTAGACCTACTCAAACTCTGTAAAAGTACAGTGCCACTTCCTTTTGCTTGCTACTTCCGATAGTCTCAGCGCCGTTGACATACACTGGCCAATAGGAATAGTCCATCTATAGAGTCCATATCATTGTTTAGGACTTTCACTGGTGGCGATTTTAAAGATGGCTACCGTTTGCTCAAATTCATGATATGGAGGGTGCCCTCTTAAAATTTTAACATTTTGTACAACCCAGACTCCTGAAGAATAAAACAGTTTTTGAAACTGCCCACTATATCTGCAATGAAACACCAGAAAAAACAAACAAACAAACAAACAAACAAACAAACAAACAAACAAAACCAGAAAGCAACACTCCCCGTGACGAGTAACCCCGTCAATTACAAAGGTGACAGGAATTCATCAACTGCTATGATCAGTTTGATCACATAGGTTCAATGAAAGAAAAAATTAATCGGTTTCTTCGTCGAAACTGTAGCACGTATCTATTTGCATTGTCTAACGAGCAGACGACGGCCACACCACCAGGCGGTCGGTTGTACAACGCACGTACCTGAGTTCACGTTTAGAAATACACTGACACCTCGGTAGCGGTTAATAATGCTGCTACTATGTATGCTATACACTGTATTGAAGAGCTACGTAAGGCGAGGGTAACCACGCCCACATCTTGATTTAAACTTTAAACCATTGAAATCGCAAAATTTAGCAGATTAGCACAATGACAAGCTACTCAAATGCGCTGCACACGTGTTTCGGGTGATCTATATAATTATACAAACGATGTCAAAGATGCAGGGCCCTCAAGTCGATAAACGTAGAAGTAACACAAATAGCTCATGTGCCCATAACCTTTCGCGCATGCGCAGAGCGGCGCGGAGTTGACCTACTTTCAGCGGTGGGACAAACATTTCATTTTCCAACATAGCTTCTAACGGAGAAGTTGAATTTACGTAGCGAAAAATTCAAGATTCGACGGAGACGAATTCCTGTGCCAGCTAATTGCAATTGAAGTCACCCGGTGGCCCAATAAAGACAGTGTATGGGGCTCTCAAACATAATTCATGATGCGATCTCTCAGTTGATGATTGGTTTGATTATACACGTACGGCACATGATGTATAATGCACCCGATGAGTTTTATACGGTATTACACATTGAATGTCAAGTTAATTATTTTACAATATCATACAGATACACGCCAGATAACTTGTGTTTATTAGCAACTGAGGGTTTGGATATGTGTCAGTATGTCCTGACCCGTGGACAAAATGCTTCGAACCAATGCATCTGTTACTCGGTCGACGGGAAAATTTTCACGCACTCAAGCTTTCACCCATGACAGGGTCTGTTTTCCACGATGGAAAACTTATTAAATAATATAATTCGTCCCGTAAATGCATCCTCTGTAAGTTGCTTGCTGTCGGAACGACAGTTATCGCTTATACAGTGCATCACGTTTGCGGACGCCAACCATTGATATCACTTTGGACACACTTCTTCGACTCGTGATTGGACAGATTAAATTTCTTCCAATCAGAATCGGCAAACTCATGTCAATACGCCTGCGCACAGTTGCACCACAACCGCTACGAACTTACTGCGAATTGATGAGAACTGCTTTTTTGATAACATCCGGTTTTCATCATAACGATTCTCTCGGTTGCAGTCATAACGGTACTCTTAATCAAAGACACGATCGGGGTTTATCACGCATATGCAACAAACTCACAATGTTATCGTCTTCCACCTGATTTGACGTTATGTTATTTAGAGCATTCATTATTTGTGTTCAAAATCTGGCGAATATTAATCGTAAGAACCTCTTAAAAACATTTGGATTTGCCTTTTATCAACCTATATAATTATTAACCTAAACGTTTCACATAAAACGTTTGCTATATACTGGACGCGGATGGTGTCATGGTAAAATACGGATTGTGACTAAAATGCGGAGCCATTCGAAGTGCGGATTTCGGGTGAGCTTAAGTACTGACAGCATTCCAGAACATCACTGATTGATGTGTGTTGTTGTTAGCGTGTTCGATATGATTCCTTTGTGAACTCCCATGCGATCATATCGCATGGAAGTTCATAAAATTCGCACAATTGCGCTTTCGCCATGGAGGTCGCCATTTTGATCAATTGACACATTTTGTAGGTCATGACCTGGCATTAATAAGATCATGAATATTAATCACCTCTCTTATTGGTCGGACAATGGCTTACATGCGAAACTCTCCTACGAAAAAAAAAAAATATGCCACCCGCCCAGCAGTAATGCTACATGGGGGAGAAAGGGTTGCCTCTGGCCAGGAGATACCACTCAAGGAATGTTGAGCCACATCTACGGTAGCAAATGAGCCAAATAAAACAAAACAAAAACGTCAAGTTAAATTTAAATCCAGACATCACGTGATTCTTATTTCACCACGAAGCAGCTATATAAAAGACGTCACATTGACACATTTTATAACTATGGATTAGTAATGGCTCCCATCTGACATTAATTGTAGAATGTATATTTATATACTACAGTGCATATATAGACGATAGACATGAATAAAAAGCACAGGACATAGCATGAAGTGGAAATAAAAGGTGAATTAATTGATACTATTTATTATATTATAGGCTTATTATGTCTTCTAAAAAGACTAGATTCAGCTCCATATGCATGGTCGATATAAAAGAATCAATATTTTTGAAACGGTTGGTTTCCCTTGAATTAATATCAGTTGATCAAGAGAGGAAATGCGAAAAAAAAAAAAAAAAAAAAAAAAATAAGAATATGGAAATGTTTGCAGACCCTCAAATACGTTACCAGGTTTAGTAGG
Organism: Capitella teleta; assembly: GCA_000328365.1. Classification (NCBI taxonomy): domain Eukaryota; kingdom Metazoa; phylum Annelida; class Polychaeta; family Capitellidae; genus Capitella; species Capitella teleta. The sequence goes on along the minus strand of KB298648.1, from coordinate 176,075 downwards.
TTCGCCATAACTGTGAAAATTTCACGCATCGATGCGTGTACGACCTTGTGCAACAGACACACGCACAGAAACCGAAAGTTTCGAGCGTTAATTTTGTTTTGTAACATTCCAGCTCCACCACTCAGTTTGTCTGGTCGCTATTATTCAAAATTAAATCGAGGTGAGTTAACTTTTTGCTGCTTAATTGTGTGCAAACAGAATGTGGCGATACTCTAGGGAGTACATGTATATATTATATTTTAATATATTAATTACATGATAATGATTCACGAAGGGTAAAATGATTAATCTGAATAATATGCAATAGTCTATAAAGTATATACATGTACATGTATATTGTACAACGTTGTAATCGAATGAAAAGAAAGCACCATGAATGATAAAAACAGAAACAAAATTAACTAATCATGCAGGTGACTAATTCACATTTGGATTCACATTCCCAAAGTAAAACTACATTTCAATCTTAGTAATCAATGAATGAGCATGAACAATCTGAGGGTTACTTAAATAAATAAATAAATTAATATCACTATGTAATTCAGACATTTTTTCGATTGGGTGGGGGGGGGGGTAGTTGGCATACAATGTATAACAACACAAAAATGCTTGGAGGCAAAATGTTGATCAATAGCAAATGGTTGAATTGCACAAAGACGTTTATTGTAGAGTGACTACAGGCCGATGTGTATCTAATACTAGTGTCTTATCACAGTGAATGGTCATATTGTTGATAGACGCCTGTAAAACATAGTAAAATAAATCGCTTAAGTATCCACCCCATAAGTTTCTACTCCATTTTTTTTTCTCTTTATAATATATATACTTTTATTTTTTTTTTTTTTTTTTGTTTTTTTTTTTTGTTTTTTTTGTCTGGTTTCGTTGGAAAACTTAAAAACACTGAACTCGCGATTGCAGGGCATACGTCTCCTGCAACCAGTGTTCAAAGTTGTGACAATATTTTGGAAGCTTCTCTTTAATTATTTATTAATTGATTGAAATTGAAAATTTGCACGAAAAAATTTGCAATTTGACAGATGTTAAAGTACCGCGTCGAACTCGGTTAATCCATCCTCGCGTAATCCGCCCATTTCGAAATCCGACCTTAAATCCAAGGGATGAATCGTTATTGTGATGTTATGTCATGTCAATTGACACATCAATTGCTGGCGATTTCTTCTAAGTCACGTCAATGGCGCCCCTTAGCTTATTCGACGTTTAGCAAGTTAATTTAACAAAAGAACCAAATGCTGGTACCGTCACCGTATCGATTTCGTTATGTCTGCATGGCTTGGTTGAATTCGATTTAATTGGTCGCCCAGTTTTACCAAATTGAAGCGCAGTCACCAAACATCATAACACATGCAGTAGAATTGACGTTCTTAAAAATTAATCAATGAATGAATGTGAGAGGTAAATTTGCAGCATGATGCTCAGGTTGTGGATTATTTTTAGGTGAATTGAAAACATCTACTCTTCGAGCAGTAAACCACGTCGGGAATCTCTCTTGCATGAATTCTCGATTGTACAGGGAGATAGGTAGAAGATAGACAAAAATCAAAGCAGTAATAATTTTTTGAAAGATATGACTATTATCTATATGAATTATTAAGAGATATTTAGTTTTCTTTTCACACCATTTTTGATTTATTAAGTATTTAGTGAGGCCGTACGTTGAATTGAAAATCGGAGTGGAATTGAAACTCGGTGACTCAGAGCTAATCCACACATGACCATCCTTCAGTTACAAAATATCTCTACGTTGACCACTTAAAAAAAAAAAAAAAAAAAAAGAGAGAGAAGAAAAAAAAAAGAGAGAGAGAAAAAAAAATGTTTCTTACATTATATAAAAATAGTATACTCATTTGATTCAATTCCTCGTTTTTGTTCGTTTTGTTTTCTTTCGTGTTTTTTTTTTTTTTAGTTTTTTTCCCCCGTTTTTTTGGTTTTTTTCCCCCGTTTTTTTCATTTTTTCATTTTTTTTCATTGTATTTTGTTCCTTCTTGTTTGATTTGTATTCCCCAAGTGGCCAGAGCGATAACGGTTCACGTTTGAGCCATAGCCTGGTCTCCCGGGAAATTACATTATAATTTATATTAATTGTGTGCATATTTCATGTCAAAAGCCAAATAAATGTTTCTCTCTCTCTTTTTCATTTACTGCCATACTAGCACAAAATATGGCTCATCCACTATTAAAAAAGCTTTTTGTATGAGGCCAATTTAATTAATTGGCCTCATACATAATGGTTGGTGGCTTCATTTTTACATCCTGCTTTATTTCTAATGGCTTACCTACATACCACTATGGTGATGTAATGCGAGGATTTTTGAATAGCATCTACTTTCCGTTCATTTGTGGTCTGACATGTAATTCGCCCTTTTCGTTTATCCGCCTATTCATTGGGAACAAATGAGAGCGGATTAACGAAAACGTCTGACTGTAAAAGCGAAAGCTGATATAACTGGTACGTGTTGCAACTATAGCTAAACATTTTAAAGTCTGATGAATGCTTACATAGCAATTGCGCAACTGGGTCTACGTAATCAAATGAATCAACGACATGGTGGCATGCGGTTTGCTTTGCAAATGCACACTTGGACTACGCTTTTACACCTGATTCGTCGGCGGAGAAGACAGTGAACGTGCCATGCATATCCTTTTATTTAATATTATAATCATATTCCGGGTTCAACGAAAGAAGCAGAAACGAAAGCCTGTTTCTGTTTTGCGAAAAAAAGAAAAAAAAAATTCTTTTCAAAAAAAAGAAGAAAGAAAAATCTGCTGGCGTCATATAGTTTAACAGTTTCGATATGGTGAACTTGATGAACTAGTTCACTATGTGATATTACTCGAAGAAGCAACATTACTATCACGAGTATGTGAGGCAGAAATATTCCGTCAAGCGTGGAAGTTAAGAAAAGCATGCTTTGGTATTAAAACATTAAAGAAGACCTCTGATTGGCTTGACCTTTTGAACTCTGAATCACTGATTGCTGTGAAAATAGCAGCAAACGATTATAACAATACAACCTAATATTTCTTCGAACTAAATTTATTCGAGTAGTCAAAAAAACGAAGGAACGTACCATGATTCTTGGTACCAATCATAAAAATTTATGTCAATAATGTGATACCAATTACTGGAAAATAGAGATATTTTTTAATCTTCTAACACGGATGTACGTACAGAACTGGACACGTACCATCCAAAAATATACAAGTTTTTTTTTCGGATTCCAAAATCCGAAAAACCAAACCGTATTGTCGGACTTAGGATTCGGATATCCGTACATCCCTAAATTGTACAAAAGACAAACAAAATTAAAAATACATACATATGGCAATAATCTTCCACTGTAGCAAGAACAGTTTTTATGCAGAATATTTAATTTATGTAAAATGAATGATATAAGATCGAAGTATTCTATTCCCATGCAAAGCAAAATGAACTCTTTGTACTAGTAGCACAATGGCGGAATGTTTGCCAACCGAATTATGCTTCGTTAGAGCCGGCTATAGGTTAACAACCATATTTTAACCTGGCGAAACTGATATCAAACCAGGTTTCTGCGATTTCAGCACTTTCGTTCCAGTACAATAGACGCCGGCGATGCTGCACTCTGTGACTCTCTCTCTGCTCGTAACAGCAGCGATCTTCACACCACTCGGTAAGAACGCATTTCACAACCACATTTCATAAATCTCCTTTTGTTAACAGTGAGTGGACTGATGTGTTACCAATGCGCTGATTTCGAAGTTGAATCCACTTCTGGTTTCCTGTCGATTTTTGATACCCGCAGCACTTCTCCAGCATGCCAAGAGGGACATGGCTCCAACATTGTCACCTGTCCTGACTATGGATATATGTGTGCAGCGATCAGAGGCACTGTGACTGCTAAAAGCTTAATAGGTGAAATTCAATCAACAACTATGAATCCATGAAAAGGGGAGCCTTAGGCCTATATAATGAGACGCCTCATACAACAGATCACTGGCTCTAGCCGCCCGTGTCATAGAACCTAAGATCAGCGAAAATTCGTGTCTATAGCAGCATAGCTTTTCTCAAGGCTTTCCAGTTGTATGTAATATAAAAGTATGTTATGCAATATATATACATATGATTCACCTGACCTCCATTCCCCTGTCAGTAGGCTTCTCCTGATCTCTTTTCCCCTGTCATTAAGCTTTCCCTGATCTTTTTTCCGTATCATTAGGCTTCCCCTGATCTCTTTTCCTCTGTCATTAGACTTCCCCTGATATTTTTCCCTATCATTAGACATCCTCTTATCCATTTACAAGCTGTTTATTTTCATAGGAGATAGAGTTTAAATCGTTTATTTCAAAACTCTTCTCACCACAGAGGTCACATATTTGTATATGTTATCAAACTAGGCTCTGCAACACTGAACACCTTGGTCAGGGACTGTATACCATATAGTGGATTTGAAGAATGCCTCTCTGATTCTGATAACCTTGGTCCAGCTCTGGATATCCTGAAAGGTCTTCTCAGCTTCGTCTCTCAATTGAGTAATGTCGAAATTGACGGCGATGTGTGCTATTGCGGCACGGACCTGTGCATTCCGGACGAATGTAGAGAGGGCGAAGTAAACATTTTTGGACTAGTGTGGTGAGTAAATCTGAAGTTCCTCTTCCTTCAACTTGCAGGATTCTATTATTATGTTCATGTCGCTATAGCCTCGATCAATGGATCGTTATCACTGTAGCAGTCGTAGTTGGTGGCGTCATCATCATCGCCATAATCAGTTGCTGCCGCTGCTGTTGTAAGAGCAGCAGTCAGCCGGGCAATGTTATTCTTCCAAGTAAGTAAAGTATCGATGATGGACCTTTACAGAGGATTTTGTTCCGTTGTTTCCCCTAGTGTACCAACAACCACAAGTCGTCCCTGCCCAACCGATCGCTGTCCAAACTGCAGGAACTCAGAATCCATGTTATGCTACACCTGGTCCTGCAAACCCAAATCCTGGATGCGTGTCACAGAGCCCCGAGAAATACTAACAGCTTACCAGAACATGCAGACAAATGAGGTCTCTTTTAATTCACAGCATTTTCATAGTTAAACTCAGTTTTATCAAGTGGAGCAACCTCAAATATGATAAAGGCTTGATTTTCATTTGGTGCTTGTTGATAATGTATGTGCTGTGTATGCTTTTATTGTGTGTATTTTTCCTCCTTTGTTGTTGTGCATTTTAATGATCATTATCCGTATTGAAGTGATGCTATCCATAAATATTGAATGTTCACCTGAGTGATTGGGATATCAGTGTTTAATAAACTATTGTGACGTCACATTTCGCCCAGGTTTCCATGCTTGGGTGAACGCATCTTTGAGATTTTGATCTCAAATGAATCTTGAAAGAATTTTGAAAGAATCTTAAAGAAAGCAAGTGTTTTCCAAATAAAATAAAAGATTAATTATTATGCCTGTGTTGGCCTTATATGCTTAACTTGAATATAAAAACAAGTTCTTATCCATAAGAAATCACAGCACATATAATTTATATAAGTTACAAGTATGCGTGAACGTATACTTCGAGAGTCATTAAATTAATCATTTACGGTCATTCCTCTGAATAATCTTCTGAATCTTCCTCCGAATCTTCCTCCGAATCTTCCTCTGAACTCTTATCCCCTGTAACATCTTCTGTGTCTGAATACGAAAATCCTCTTTTGGAACACAGAAAAAGCCGCTCGAAGTTCGCTAAATTCATAACGCATCGAATAAGGAGAAAATTTATTTCCGGTTGATAGAATTTACGCAGCGAGCGGAATTGGTGACGAACTTATGTCCTGTAGAAATCAACAGGTTTTACACACAAAGTAGTGACGTCATATAATGAATATTCATTATTCAAATTACCTGCATATCAACTTCCGCTTTCCGCTGATTCAAAATTTCAGTTTGTGCTCACATCGTTTTTGCATCTTCGTTAAATCTCTCTCTCCTGGATTCTTGCCATCATACAGAGAGACCTTCTACTAAACTTGAGGAGCTCAGCTTTCAGAGTTTCATTCGAGCATGTCTTGACGACCTCTCCTCAAAAACTGAATATATTTAATCTGCTCAACACTCCCATTTAAGAATGTCTCCCTACGGAGTACACGTGGCGGCTTACCCTTGTACTGGACCTACGTCAAAATGCCCGGCACACTGATCATTGATACTCAGTTAAATATGCTGTACATGTACCTGGTTTCAACCATGCACGCCAAAGTATATACTGAGGGGCCATTTGCAATTAGTTTGAACTTCTAAATCTAACATTGCGCCATCTATGTACACTAATGCAATGAAACGCTAAATGTGCATTTATTTAAAGACAAAAGAAACTCACGCCTGAGTCAAAACATTTCATGTTGTATGCATCGTACAGACTCAATGTTTACGAGTTTTTTATTGCGTTTCATTTAAATTGCAAAAAAACAAAAACAAGTTTTAAATCATTATTTTTCTTCATACAAGGATCATGGGTAAAATTCACAGGGTCAATACACCTCTCGTGGCCACTCTTTCTGTGCATCTGTGGTGCATGATATTGCTGAGGGTTCGCATTCTGGCTTGGGAGGGTGGGGATGTTTCCCAATTCTTTCCGAGTTCTCGGTGATTGTGGGCAGGTGGGAGTCGGTGGGAGATGGTTGTCTTTAGTTGGTCTCAAAGATGCTTGAGTGCTCGAGGGGAGACAAATCGGGCGAGGAAGCCGGCCAATTAAGTGTAGTGACTTCGTGACAAAAATCTCTGGTGACCCAAGCACGTGCATCATCATCTTGCCTACGCCGGTTGCTCGTTTTGAATATTCAAAAGACTTCTGCCACTTGGCAGTGCGATTTACGCAAGCAGTGTTCTTCCACGTGGACCCAAAATGAACGCAACTCAGCTCAAAAGCTGTTCTACTGATTCGGAATCTCAGTTATCGTATTTCGTAAATACCATAAACACAGCCATCAGTGTATTCGTTTAT
>KB298648.1:149443-169045 GCA_000328365.1 Capitella teleta | reverse complement strand
CACTGCCTTAGTGGATGTTGCTGTTGTTGTTGAATGGCGCGGCACCCACGAACTCTTCTGACGCTTCTCCGCTCGCATATAATGCCCCTTCTCGACCTCAGAGAGGCACTTTCCCCGTCGCGCGTCTTGAACAAGGGCTCACAGCTTAATTGAAAGCGGTGAGTTCGGTTTACTTCTGTATTATCAAGTAATTTTTCATTCCGAGTTTTAGGTAACGTAAGTGAAACGAAAACGAATATTTTTGTGCAAGCGTTATTGCCAAGAGTTTTATGTATTTAATATAAACCAGCGTACAAGTCTTTTATTTGATAATATGTCCGTACTGTGGATTGAAGTGGGGCTGATGTTATGCTCTTGCATCATCTCATCGGGGGTAATTAGGTACTCCTTTGACCTCCAGTTCTTGATCTAAAATACCTTAATTTAGCAGAATATTTGAAGAGGTGCTGTTTTGGAGAACCCTGAGATATTCTGGCATTCTGACTGAAGGATTCCAGGCTGAGCACTCACTCGTCGACTGGCGGGGGTGGGGAGAACTAATCGGAGCCTCATTTTTGTGGGCGGCGATACAATTCATAATATTATTATATCAACAAATTGTTGTTGTATTAACAATAAAATGCCCTTAGACATGGCACTTGGGTGGTATTTGGTATACAGTAAGTATTACATATACATCAGAAATAGGTCTGAAAAGAAGATGAATAACAAGATGTTAAATGACAGATACATGTATATAATTTTGTAAGCGGGCAACTTACAACGTGTTAAACGCTATTTTAAGAGTTTGTTTGAAACATGTATGCACTTTCCAGGGGTGTTCTATCCCCGATATATTATCTTAAGTAAATTAAGATAATTAAAGTAATGAAGTTAAGTAAAAGACTATTATTCAAGTCCAAAAAGAGAGGCCCAAGCATTGATATGTTCATGTTTGAAAGCCTGAAACCACTTGTGGCATCCATGAAAGTGCGAATTCCTCAAATTTAGCCCCAAGATTTTCTTAATACTATCAACCAATTTTGAAAATTGAAGATTTGTATTCTGGGTTTAATTCTGGGAGATCTCACGTGTCACTTTTAAGACAATTAATCTGGTATTTGGCCTACTAATTAACTCGGTGACTATGAAAGTCACGAACCTTGATTGTGACGTTTAATCTATGATTTTGTTTTGGGTATATTCTCTGTTTTAGATAAGCATTACCTGTTCTACATGTATCAACATAACAATCATTTATAACAGTGTTCCTATTTTGCGGTACGCCTTTGATCAAAAGGAACCGTTTCATGATCCAAGCGTTTCATCTTGCAACAATACATTGTGTGTGACCCTGCATCTTGTTAGACGAAAATGTGCATTATGAGGAACATCGAAGGGAAGGTGCACAATGGTTCACAATCCAGGACGCATGTTCCTATAAACGTCCTCAGTCCATTATTGTCCGTAAGTAACTTCCTTTCTAAATTTCCTGAGTGAGGAACCATTGGCGGTGCATAAAAGTATTCAGTCTGTATTCATGGAAGCATGAGATGACTGCTAAGACACTAATTGTGGCAAATTCGGTGCAGCTCAATATATACAACAGTAAAAGTTATGTTCTAAATCCTTAGTTCAAAGCTAAATCGACCGCTGAAGTTATAAGAAGTTTCCAATGCATCGTGCAGATACAGGAAATGTGAAACCTCGATCACATGCATATATTATAGGGCATAAACAAATGTCGTTGCGCACCCTAAGAGAACAGAAATGAAAGATGTGGAGACGTTGGCCGTATTATCATTGTACGTGGATGTTTTCAAAGATAGACGTCATTGATCAGAATTGTGATCAACGCTTGTGATGTCGCAGACACGTGATCGTTACCGGAAACTGCGGATTGAATCCCATAACCAGAGAAGGATCCAAATGCTACACTCGCGATCAGTCCTGATGATATGTTATCAGAAAGTGGAAGGACGTCATCGAATTGTAGAGAAGGCGGTCCTGCTGAATTTCGATTGTCGTGACTGCTGAGAGGACGGTGGCAGATTATCATCATATTATGCAATGTAGATCTAAAGCACGAGAGAGAGAGAGAGATGTTAAGAGTAATATCATGCAACACAGGAAATGAGTAAGTGAATCTGTCATAACTGAAATGCATTTCTTTATGAAAGGGAAAATCACCGTTGAATTTAGCCTGGATGATATCCACCATTTCAAAGTGGCGACAGCAATTTATCCTCTCTCTACGGCAAAGAAAATACAGAACAAAATGGCGTACAAAATGATTGCCCAAAATTAAATCAAATTTATGGGTCACAATTTAGAGTATTTTAGATTTACTATATTATAGCAAATTACAAAAGGTAAGGTAAAGTAAATTATTAGGAACAAATGAAAATAAGCAATTTTGTTTTTACACTGCAACCTATACGATTCTTCAATGAATAACTGAATAATAGCTGAATAACTATTTAAAAGTTTTAAATGACACAGTAGAAGGACTGACTAAGGACTGGTCTCACCCGCCACCACTACACCCACCCGTGTCCACCACCGCCACAGCTCTGGAATAATTGAGGTCTGTTCAAATGCAACTCTGAAATGTCAAAGTTTCGGAAGGCAAGAAAATGTCACTGTGAGGAACGTTTCACCAAATAAGACGATATAAGTGCTTTTGAAATGGACTCAACGTTGACATCGTACATGACAGGCTGACATGGAAATTGTGTTTTTGTGTGTTTTGCTGTCTTCCGTTTTAACTCAATTGTGTAATTCCCTTGTTAATTGTGGTCTGCGTCAGTCATCAAGAATTTTAGAGACGGGCACTGAGTAGGGTTGACCGGCAATTCTTTGTCGTCTGGGAAGGTGAAGGTCAAGATTCAAAGCCTCATGGTGCTATTATTGGAAGTTACAATTCGTTATAATTCCTCGGTGACCCTGCAGTGCTTGCTGCCCAACTGTATCATAACCTACGCTGTGTGTTGCGGTCTAAACATGCACAGGATAAAGAACCTTTGATGTATTGGAAGAAGTAGGGAGAAATTTCTCAATTTTATATCTGCATTGAAAAACAAAATGCAGTGACCATCTGTTGCTAAGGCCGTTGCTAAGGAGGGAAGTACGCTGCAACCGAGGAGAGATTTCATCAAACAGCATCAAATCTCTACATAATGGACATAATTATGTGCATTTTATGCAAATGAAATTCGGTTGAGGGAAATGGGCGCCACGAGTCAATCGCCATTGGTCACATGTAATTACATGAGCTGTAAATACCCGTGCTCACGGTTGCTTCGGTCAGTTGTCATTACAGTTAGCAAATATCCTTTTTGTAATGCTCCCTTTCCATTATAGCCAATTTGAAATGAACCCTGTCTATCGTTTTTGTCAAATATTTTATTCGATGATTCTTTATTGTGTGCTCAGGACCATGTCGATGTCGACCAATGCGACGGAGTACTTCACAGAGGCCCCAGCCATCGCCGTGAAGCGTTACTTCCCAGAATCGACCTTCATCGAATGGTATGAGAAAGTGTTCCTCACCGTACTGCTCGTCATCTTCGGCATGGTCGGCAACCTCCTTTCCTTCGCCCTACTCTCTCGTCCGCGCTTTCGAGATTCCGCAGCTGGCTTCTACATGCGGGCTTTGTCTGTGAGCGACGCTGGCGTGATGTTCGGGTTGGTCGGGAATCACACGATGCGCTTGTACCGAGTGCCGCTGCACTCGGACATCTACTGCAAAACCATCTACTTCGCCATCAAATGGTTGATGGCGGCCAGCGATTGGATCTTGGGAGCGATGTGCCTGGAGAGATCCATCGCTGTATCCTTTCCTTTGAAGTCAAAGGGATATCTGAAGCCACGCAACAACCGTGTCGCTCTTGGCATCATCCTGGTCATGCTGGCTGTCTACTTTGGGTATGCGTTCGATGCGTATGGTTCGAGACAAGGTCTCTGTCGCACGGTATCCATGGCGTACCCGGTCAACATCCGTACCATGGTCGACTACTCCTTGTTTCTGGTGCCTGCTATTCTGGTCATTTCGTCCAACTTCGTCATCATCGTCAGCACCGTGAAATCTGCTCGCCATCAACTCACGCTGACTGAATCTACAGACACCAGCTACAGCAGCTCCACGCAGAGAAGCCTGGTCGCCATGCTGGTCACCATTAGCGTCGCCTTCGTCGTCCTGAAGTCACCTTACTACCTGGCCAAGGTCATCCTCCCTGCGTCCCTCAGCCGGAACATCGGGTATCTGTACGCAACCCGCAAGGAAGCGCTGAACCGTCTCGTGTTCGGTTTCTTCTTTGTCAACATGTATGTCAACAACGCAGTGAACTTTTACCTCTACGCGCTGAGTGGAAGAGCTTATCGCAAAGAACTCAAGATGATGTTCACTTCGTTCTGTAGGCGACAAACTGAGAACAACACCGAAAGTGCGGACAAGTCATTCTCAACTGAATCGACGATTGGGACAGAGTGAAGAACCATTCAATGGCGGTAGCATCACCAATAGTTTTATTTAATTTTAGAAATGATTAAAGTTTTATTGTACCACGCAGTGAATCTTCCAGTCAATCAGCCTTGTGCTTAGATCACTCTCGTCATTCACCTAGTGTTAAAGGTCTCAAAATTCAATTTCATAACGCCTCCGCTCATTGGCGGCCGTTATGATTATTCTTACGAATCCGGATCGCGGAGGGTAAAACCCTGATTCGGGATTTGACATATATCTCAGGGAATGCATGTTGACTACGCATCTTCGTGGTTCATCCATCTTCGCTGTTTATATATTTATTAGCGATCCGGTAGAAATTCACATTGTTTTAGAAGGAAATACATCTTATGTTACTATTCATTGAAACCGGAAATCGATTTATCATTTTATCGGGTTAGTGATATCCGACATCTGAATCGTCAATCCGGGTTTACCCATAAAGTAGAAATAGCTATTCAAAATGGCGCATTTGAATATGATTTCGATCGTCGTCTTGATTAATTAAGTTAAAAATTTTCCTGACATAATTCGATTAAGTCACTCGAAAGTCGATGGTTATGCTCGGATAAATTATGTTCTCGTGCTTTCGTAGCCAAAACTTCGTCTCGTCGGTTATTTGACTCCAGATTCAATGAAACATAATTTATGCAAGCATAACCATCTCCTGTCCGTGACTTATCCATTAATAAGGCTTAATTAATGGAAGTAGTTCGTTGCTGTTGGCTTTTGTGATGTTTTAAATGGGTCCATTCATGGGTGTTGTCGCTCCTGGTCTCCTTTGATGTCCTCTTCGTCCTTCCATGTTTCCCTATTTGGTGCATTCATAGAAATCGTCGTGTCATAATGCATTGAAAACGACCCATAAAATCCGAGCAAATTTATTCGTTACATCTATATAGAGTTTCATTTATTTAATCGGAGCTTCCTTCCTCGTACTGTATATTGTGCGATGTTGTTTTTTTTTTTTTTTTTTTTTTTTTTATTCAGGGATGTTCTTTAATCTCTTAGTGCCTCATTCATTCGTGGGATACTCCAGTCCCCTGGGACGCCCCCCCCCCCCCTCCCAGGTATAATGCACCTGTTATGGTACTACTACAAGACTAATATGTTTCGTGAGATATATGCACAAGTACTGGTGTACAAGTACAAAATATTCATATAAAAAAAACGCGGGAAAACAAAAATAAACGCACAAACAAACAAACGGACACACACACACACACACACACACACACACACACACACACACAGACACTCAAATTGACATGTCATTAAGTGATGAACAGCTCTTGTGCATAACTTAATAACTTATTATAATATAACACTTCATGATCATATCGCTGATGCTTCTCTTGACACGAAGACCATCAGCGTCTACGCCAACAGGATCACCGAGATGAACGGCATGGTGCACGGAATCAATAGCTCCTCCCGTCCAAGAGGTAGAGACAAGGATATGGCCATGTCTATCATATCATTTATATGCGACCAATTGACTCTTGGAGGCATTCAACTTTATATCGAGCTTGCGGGCAACAATTTCAATTTCCTTGAGCATAAGCCGCAGAGCATATTTGGTTGGCTCAAGCAGGGTTAAGTCGTCCGTGTTGCTCACTGCTCCACAGAAGTGATCCTTAACCAACAGCCTATGTTTTTCCTTTTTAAGCGATCAAGTAAGCAATCAACATATAAATTGAAAAGGGTTGCATGCGACAGCACCTCGCCCTGCTTTACTCTGTTTGTAACAGTAAGCGGTTCATAAATACATTCAAACCACTTGACCCGCATCTTTTGCTGGGCATATGAGAAGGCAAGAAATCTACACATCAAAGGACACATTCCTCTGTCTCTAAGGGTCCGGAGTAACATTTCGGAACCTTTTTACATCGGTTCTGTGGGCTACATTGAGTGACGAGAGACAGTTTTCGAAAAATTTGGTCAACTATGAATGATATTCAAGACAAATTAAAATGCGAATTTTCTGCTCAGGCAGAATAGCTTGAAACGAGATGAGTGCGAGATTTCTTTTATGAGAACTGCTGAAAGATCTGCTCACTCGACGGCTCCCATTGTTAACAATACGAGAAATACTTTTATGCCGTCACGACGGTACGAAATCGAACGCGAGAAGAAAGCGAGATTTTAAACCTCTCAAAATCGATGTATCTGGGAAATAGCCCACAGCAAGCGTATTGTCTGAAAATATGTCAGTCAAAAGGCGTATTTGTCTTTTGGGATGCATCCTCTATCATCCGTTACTATTCTATTAAAAACCTGAGAGGCATCTAATAACAAAGTGTACATCTCACCATGATTACTCACATAATACTTAGACACTTTATAAATAATATTGTACAGTTGAATGGCATTTCCTAAATCCATATTGAATATCATTGGTGTGCAGAAAACCACTGTATTTCTACATAATAATTCTATCAAGAATGTCACCTATAGCATATACGTGAGGCTCCACGCTCAAAACCTGGATATGTCGCAGCCGAGCTAAGCGAGCTGCGGCCGTTTTTTCGGCCTGGGGGTCATTTTTCAACATTTTTGGGTGTTCGCATTTTTGGACACTTCAACATCTTATTTATCATGTGTCAAAGTATTTCTCCTCAATTCAGCTCCGAAATACAATACAATTTGATTTTAATAAGGCTACCCTCAGGCAATTATCAAGAACAACGCCCCTAATTTGCGCTAATTGTCGGTAATTCATCATCTCGCCTCAGCCGCCATGTTTAAATTACCCTGGCATATTTGATATCATTGTGACCGTCAGGTCGTGAACTTTCAATCTGGCGCAGCTTGGTCTAGTTTGCATTCGATTACAACCAATGAGAAGCGAGCAAAATAGGCTGGTGTTTGACCCAGAAAGAGCACGTGACTGCTACTATGCTCCCCGATTGGCCGACGCCAAGGCAACGACCCGGTGACCTGACCTAGTTCGCTTCAACATGGACGCCGAGATCGCTCGATTGCTAAACTCCAGCGAAGAAGATCGCCAAAAAGGGCTTGCTCTTTTGGACGAGTACTACATTAATGACGACGACGACTTGGATTCGGATACGGACTACGATCTTATGGAAGATGGCACTGTTCTGGGGCCAACTGCCGACGAGGAAGAGGTCGCTATGCCGCCGCCGTCTGCTCACTCCGCTCAGCCACACTCACAGACACTCGATCAGCTGCTGGACGGCCTGGTTCCAGAACCGCAATGTGTTGACAACCTGGATCATCTGGAGAGTGGCCATGGGTCTTCACAAGACCATAGGTCTTCATTTTATGGTGGCAGGACATACCAAGTTCGCCCCTGATTGGTGCTTTGGGCTTTTGAAACAAGCATTTAGAAGATCCAAAGTTGATTCGCTAGAGTGCATGGAGTCGGTGGTGAACGGGAGTGCTGCCTGCAACATCGCCCAACCTATTGGATGGGAAGATGGAAGGGTCGTTGTCCCAGTCTACGACTGGAATGCCCATCTATCTCCACATGGGCAACACATGAAGGGCATCAAAGAAAACCACCATTTCAAGTAAGGATCAGGAAATTGGGGAAAGATTCTGTGATTTAACAGGAGATTTGTTTTAGGTTCGACTCTGATCATCCCGGCGTTGTTCGGTATTCGATCAAGCCTGATGGTCCCTGGCAGCAGTGGAGGCTGTTCAAAAATCTAGAATCTCTCCCCTCTGCTCCACCTGTGCCATGCCAACCGCCAGGACTTCCCAAGAAGCGCAGAGAATATCTCTACCACCAGATCCGGCCTTTCGTCTCTCCCGCGTTCCAAGACGTCACCACCCCTCATCCGGACATCATCGCAGAGAACTTTGCTGCTTACACTGAAAGTCATCATCCTCCATCTCCTCCTCCTCCACCTCCTCCTGCAACTGCTGCACCAACCAAGACTTCCAAGCGACGTAAATCTTCCGACTCGGCTACCGCAAGGAAGCCCCGTGCAGCCAAAGCTCAAAAGAAAAAAAAATAAAGTGCTTCAGTCTAATTCAAATGATGTCTTCCTCTCCCTCATATGATTTGTATATCTTGTTTTTTACTGTTAGTATCATTTTGGGGGGGTTGTATAGTGTTGACATCCATTTTCAGACTTGCGATATAGTGTACCCGAATGTACCCATGCTAATGAAATCCTGAAGTCTTTGCCTCACTTGCATGCTTACTATAGTTGGGGGACTGATAGCTCATACTGCCATGAGTCTGTGTTGAAAAAATTATGAGGATAGCATGATTACAAGCCAAGATATGGACAAATGAATGATGCCAAACTTTGAACGCGATTTTCTCGTTTCAGAGTTTTTCAGCATGGCAACGCTAAAATGGTCATAACTTTGTGACCAGTTAACATTTTTTAATAATTTTTTCACCAAAATGCTCCACAGAACCTGCCCGATCTACCAGCCAAATAACTCAAAAAAGTAGATTTTGACCAATATCCAGGTTTTGAGCGTGGAGCCTCACTAAGAACTAAGAACCTTACTAAGAGTAATACCACGCGGTAGTTGGAATTACAATTAATGAATTCTTTACGATAGGTGATAGGGAACCCAGAAGAAAGGAATCAGGAGTAAAACCATGGGTGATCATTGCGATAAAAAGTTGAGCAAGTTTGTCATGCAGAATCGGCGTAGCGTTGATCAGATGATACAATTGCTGGGCCAAATGATCTGCGAATCCGTTTGATGGGCCACGTTTTAATGCATGGGGTGCTTTTGAGGCATCCTCTGTGGATTACAAAAGCGCGAAGCTGTTGAAGTATTCAGCAAATCCATGTTAATGTCAGTTATGTAATGTGCCATGTCAGCGGTGTAATAAGAAACGCGGTTATAGAGGGCGCTGTGATTATCAGAAAAGACTACATTTCAGTGCGCTATTGCTATATTGTGTGTGCTGTGCCTAATGAGCACACGTACTGCATACCTTACATACACGTACTGCATACCAGTTTAATGCAGTTTTGTTCAGCACAAGATAAAAGTTGGGAGCAAAAAGGAAAATGTCTGTCAAACCAATGACATCCATTCTCTTTGCTCACTCACTATGAATCATAATGCCCTTTCGTGAATCATAACGCATCGACGTGAATCATAACGCACTTTCGTAGTTTGACTTTCATGTGTAACCATAACGCATTATCATAAAGTCATAACGCACTAAATTCAGTGACGTTTCGTCTGCCAGAATTGGGCTTCACGGGTAAATGTATGCATAAAATCATGGGGTAATGTTCAGGATTTGTTTTTTAAACAATCAATTATAGAGATATTGTCATTATAGCAGTGAAATTTACTCAACATATAATAACTCGCCCGACATCCTTCTTACAGCTAATTTCATTCTGACAGTAACACCAGTATGCAAATGTGGAACATTCGTACTTTCTGGCATGAGAGTACTTGAAATGAATTAACCGAAATGGATTGATCTGACAAATCAAAAACTGAGAAAATGGCGTGACAGGTGAAAAACTAAAAATGACACAGCTTTGAGCCTGAGAAGAAAGTTATAATTGTTATAGGTTAAACCTGTCGACCATCGTTCTGGGGACGGATTCCAAACGGTCGCTGAAGACAGGTGGTCGCTGAAGACAGAGTGCATTTGAGCCAGCTAATAACGGTGCGCTATGATAATGAACCAGTTATAATGAACCAGGTGCTTATGGCGGAAAACAAAACTTTACTCACATCGGACGTCGAGAAAGGTATTTTTCTGCTAATTAGTTACCTTGATTACACCAATTTTATCATTTAAGCAAAAGGAACCTGCCCCGCTGCACACGAAATAAGTTATTGATTAGTAAGGCGCAGTGCCATGTGAAAGTTTAAAAACTGTCACTTGAATTTCATACTTCAAGTGTTGATTGACGGAAGACAGTGGGGAAGGTGTACTACTGGCGTCATATACACAGTCACGAGAGTGATACAGGTGATTAGTGTCGCGGTGTTCTGTATCGCTCGATGACGCAATCGCAGCAGATGTAGCCTGAGATTGCGTTGACTCGTTAAGGAGATCGTTTCCATAATCTATTCTGTTGGTTACAAGACAGTCGGCCGTGGTTTTCAGAGCATCCTCATTTAAGTAGCACTCGATATTGTTGATGATCGGTTAATGTATGCGACCTGCATGTAACATCCTCTGGAGATGGTGTTGATGAAGTTGAGATGGAATTGTAGAAGTGGCCAGTGCTCGAACTCTCGGCGTTATGAATCGTGTTTCAGAAGGAATATAAATCATAATAACGACAAGAGAAAAGTAAAATTGCAGAAGAAAGCGCGCTGGTTCCACATAATTAGAGCAGAAATATGCTAACTACATTAATGAAAATTTGAGGATTTTGATGTGAGTGAAACACGCACGATTTGTAATTTAAATTATGGCACAAATAATTAAGAAAAATATCAAAATGTTGAGATCAATGAGTGAGGAACGTGATATATTTTTCCACTCTGCTTAATTGAAGTACATACCTGTATAATTATGGGGCCAGCAGATTGCAGATTAATATCGTAAGATTCGTTTCCTCGTCTCTTTAAATTATGATACGATTAGATGTCGCGTTAATAAAGTTTAAAAAGCTGTGTTAAATGTGAAATTATTCGTTTTTATGATTTATGCTCCTTCCGAAACTAGAATCATAACGCTCAGTCATCGAGATCGGGATCACCGATCACTTCTAGGATTCCCCGAAGGAGCCAACGAGACCGAACCGTGTCTGGGCATCTCTTGCTCGAATAGGCCCACGAACGAGTGAAGTTTTACCCACACAATGTTTTGCTTTCATGTTTTTTTTTTTTTTTTTTTTTTTTTTTAACACGAAAATCCTGCACTATTCATAGTACGAAAATCATTGAAATTATAAGCATCAAATAACCAGTCATGTCATTCGCATTTCATATCAAATTTCATCAACTTTCCAAGTGTCGGTGTATAAATGGTCAAATGAACTCGGATGCATATAATTAAAACGCACGCGTCTCACTAGTTCTGCATCCAGTCACCAGGAGGCGTGCACCGTATGCAGCTTCGGCACGCGAGCGGTAGGGGGTGCACGGGTGGTTAATCGGGTTTTGATGAGCCCCTTGGGAGTCTCTCCCTGCCCTTCGCCATTGAAATTCCAGGCAGCAACGGGACACGCGAATACGCCGGCCGTGTTGACCGCTCGCCAGCCACTTCAAAGCCGTGTTTATCTTTCCCACTTGTTGCGATATTTTACGAGGAAATTGAGCTCCTTTCATCAACTGATTTCGCGGCTCATTGCGCGTAGAGTCTCATTTGCATGCTAATTTGCATACGAGATTTCAGCGGGGATTAGGCCCTTTGTGGAGTGGATGTTCAAACGGTTCAAATGGTGTTATGTATCAACGACGTGTTCTTTGTTTCACGTTTTCTTACTAAGTTACGATGTTACTCGATTTACATCGATCGATCGTTCTGTTGGATCACCTGTCTTCTCTTTATAATATATCTCACCATTGCGGCTAAATGTGCGCAGCACCCAGATAGCATTATATAATTATGATTAATATCACCATTGGCGCATGCTGTCAGCCAATCAGCGATGCTTCTGCCCGTGCGGTGATGAACAATAACAACCAGCCTTAAACATGCACGATACATTATGCAGGTTAAGTAGATAACCGAGTAGGTTCGAACCCATTCCATAAAACTACAGTAAAACCTGTCTATAACGACATGTACAGTGAGACAGCGAATGTCCGTGTAGATATCGTCAAATGTTCATATTTCATCATATATTTACCCAGAAATTGACCGGAGGCTTTTGAAGAAAACAGAGAGTAGAATGAAATAGCATGCATTCCCATGCACATTATCCATTCGGTTTCTTTCATTTAAAGCGAGGCAAGTTAGCTTCCAGTGCTTCCGTTATTTATTTCCAAAATTTCCCCAGGATTGAGCCCTGCTAATTTCTCCCTTCTGTATTTCTTCTCAAAAATGCACCGTCCAAGAATATCCCCAAAAGAAATAAAAAAGAAAAAATATTGTTGGCCTATAGATTGAGATCCGAATTGTGCACGGGCTACGGGGGACATCGTCTGGATCCCAAGATTAGCATTTATCGGGACTATAAATGCAACCCAGGTTTTTCGGCAATATTGTATGCGGGACTATGCCCAGATTGACAGAACGAAAACAGAAAAGAAAAAGCGTACCCTGCAAGAAGCAGGGTTAATTGGTATACCCCTATGACCCCTATGACCCTATAGGTATACCCCTATAGCAAAAAGTGAATGGTAAACTTCCATATTCTGCATGATATTGTATGGCATGTGATCTGTGATGTCACGAGCATCGACGGTATATCACGCTTCCCCTTTCTCTTCCTTGTTTTTATTGCATTGTACATGTTTGCATATATTTTAATTAGGGAGGAGGGCACACAAGTCCCGATGCCTCACGGTCCTTCCAGGTTCCACCCCACCCAGGTGCTGGGAGAGAGGGCGTTGGCTTCTGTACATTAGTATAGGTATATGGGCAAACTTGAAGCGGAGAAAACAAATTCATGCACACTGAGCTCGGATTAATGGAACAATTTTAAGTGAAACGTCGTCTTTAGGGTATACCCATATAGTCTTGCACTGAGATATTTCTCCTTATTATAATTTTCCTTTGTTCATAGAATCGCCGAAGAAACACGTTTCATAGCGCCACACATGCAGTTTTCAACGGTGCATGAAGTGATACGGCGCCAGAATAGAAGCCGGGGGGACCGGGGTTTTCACCCATACTCTAATCGATAAACCCCAAGTGTTCTTTATCCTGCATACCACTACACACAGTGGTACAGAGCGCCCGACCTTGTTACATAGCTGAGCAGCACTGCAGAGTCACCGAAAATAGAAGAATTATAACTCACATTCACCATGTGTATAATGTTACACAATGCAACTAAAGAAACAATGTGCGGAATACTTTTACGACTCTTTCCGTGGTTAAATGCAAATGCCATCATTGACAGTTGCTTATACGAGAGGGCATCCCATAATATCTGCGTACGGCTTTTGAATCGGCGCGTAGCTGGTCGGTTGCACCCTGACACCTGTCGTTGGTCCACTGTGCAAATTCTCGTTAAAACAACAAAGTGTCTGCGTGCGCCTAATGAACTGAGACTAAACGCATGCGCAGTGCTAATCTTTCAAAGTCATGTTCGCCGTAATTAATGCCAGGAACTCGGTGAAAGCGAGTCGCTTATCCGCGCTCCATTACTCGAACGCGTCCATAACTCGAACACATGGCATGGAGCCGGCAGCGGTATCTCCGCGGCCAAGAGTCTCAGGGGCCAAAGACTATTAATTCCTGATTGTACGCAACTGTCAACACGACACTATCGCCTGTCAAAACATTTGCTGTCAATGCGGATTCGATATGAGCGCGCTTTCCCTGGCGATAAGCGTGCGGCGATTCCGGGACGCGGTGGTTTATCGCTACGGTAATCCAGCACCGCACGCGATCTGTGAGGTCATCTGACTCGCAGATTACGCGCAACTGGCATGAGGGCACGACGCACGACCGTCCGACGCGTGCCAATGTTTGGTGACAAGCAGAGCAACGACTTGATTCTCGCCCTGTTTTGTTGACATAGCATCTGAGTACGAACGAATGGTGGCGAGCGTATCTGGGTTTGCAATCACCGTAATCTCGGACCACCGCGAGAGGAGACCCCTGGATGAAATCACGAGGCCTCGGAAATATATTAATACTCATTTCAGAAGCTATTAATATCACCAACTTCATCGACATCACACGTAATTATTTGCAAGTTTAAAAAAAAAGCTTTGAAACTGGCGAAACTTTGCAAGTTTTGAGCTGGCAAATGCGGTCAAGCGCTGAGTTTGAGCTTCCTGGTTGAAACACGCCGCTTGTAACAGGAAGCAAAGCGTCGAATTCGGAGAACAAAACTGCTCCTTTGATCACGTCCACCGCCAATCACCGCTGGTCATGCTCAATTGATACGCGATTTCCGACATTTACACGTAACGTCAAAACAAACAGTTGTTTGGAGAAAGAAATGTTACCTGTGCCTATACGCGCAAACAAAGGCCTGATAGCGGTGCTTTTGATGTGAACAAAGAAGTTAATCAAA
This sequence comes from Capitella teleta, assembly GCA_000328365.1. Classification (NCBI taxonomy): domain Eukaryota; kingdom Metazoa; phylum Annelida; class Polychaeta; family Capitellidae; genus Capitella; species Capitella teleta. Next base: position 154,447 of record KB298648.1, on the reverse strand, counting down.
CGCCGATGACGTTTCAATGGATGATACGAAAACGCAGGTATTTTACAACCCGCGTTATTTGGCCAGTCGTATGATGAGAGATTTTAATCCCATTACGGTGATTAAAACTTTCAATTACTATAATTACTGTATTTCTATCACTTTTATGCGTTGTATGTTTAGCAATTAGGTTATTAAGTAATTAATTAATTAATTAATTAACAGGCACACTTCGCAACGGCATGTTTATTAGTTCAAGGTGTGACTAAATGATTGATTGAAATCGTTTTGTTTTCACTCCAATTGACAACGAACGGGTGTCGACTGGTTTCGTGATGTTTTTGCTTTTCGTAGTTTTCTTCTGTTCCTCTGTGGTAAATAAAATAAACATAATCAAGTATTTGATCATTAAATAGCTGTTTGTATCTAAAATATATATATGTATGTATATGTAAATAATTTTTTTGAAGATTTCTATAACAAAATTGTGAGGTAACATGATGTTGGAATATTTGAATTAAATTCCTCGTAAGTTTACAATAAAGAAGACCCGTTTTCGTGGCTCTTCTTCAAACCAATTAGTTGTAGGTTTTTACAACCTGCCTTCGACCGACGCAGTATATCAGAGCTAATTTACATAATAAAACTCGATGCAATCGTCCGAGAGTGTTGTCGTTTAGCAGACAATCTAACGGAGATAAGCTATCAGATGATTGGCCGCCAATTGCGATACTTCAAATACGGAATCGTCCCGCGAGAGAGATTACTCAGGTAATTCAATCCGCAAACATCGGAGCATCGTTCGGCAATTTCCGCCCCCGAAACGTCACGTGATAGCTCAAAGCGCGCTGATTGGTCGAGAGGCTTCCGGTGGGCTTGACAAATCAGTACTGCGGGCGCGAGGACAGAAGTATCTGATAAAACGCCTTCACTTGACAAGCGTGGTCATACTGTGATTAGAGGTACTTCATCACCAAGTTTCTCCTGTGACAACACTAGACTTTTTTTTTCACCTTCCTTGATTTTTGTTTACAACGAGTGGATATGCAATTGCACATGGACGCAGGTTCGATCTCATTGGCATCAAACGCTGTTTCCATGGAAACGCCGCCACCTCCTGTGTACAAGAAACCCAAGTTTGACTTCACAAGACTCGCTGAATCCGCTACTCGGAAAGACGCCCCGGAGCCTCCCGCGGAAGCCTCCACGCGCCACCCTGGCAGCGCCGTACCCCGTCCCGAGGCAGTCCGCCCGACCACAGAAACCTCACTTCAGCAACAATTGCTACATCGATGGCAACAGCAGATCGCTTTCGTTTCAGCACAACAGCGGTGAGCTTCTATTTTTGGCGCATGATTTAATTCGATAAAAGAAATGTTAGTTTATGCCCATTTCTGCTCTGAATTGGCTCGTAGCATTTCAGCCGCGCGGTGTCGTATGAGAATTGCGCTCTATGCAAATTAACCTCAGTTATTGCCTCAAAGTGAATCCTGTTAAACGGAAGCTTCCGTCGATCGTTAGATAAGGGGAATGTAACCATTTCTCCCTCGGTCTGTGGTCGCGATTAAACGCTGAATGTGGTCAAAATACTCGCGCTGAATTCCACAGATAAATTTTGAATCCCTCGCACCCAAAATAATTAAAAATAATTGATTTTATTCGAAACAACACCCATCTCTATCTATTATCATATTTATTGTAATAATTGTTATGCGTTGAGTTCACTCGGTGCATTATCTTTTTTTTATTGTGAAATAAAGGAGAGAAAGAAAACAAAATAATCACGGCAAAAACACATTTGATAAAAGAGAGAAAAACACCGCTCGATTCCGTGGAATTTTTTGATAAAACATAATAATATATCCCTGCATTTGTTTTATAGCGCTTAATCGCTGTACTGCGCAAGGGGAAAAATAGCTCCCGTCACCTTGAAACTGGGAATGCATTGTTCAACACCGCTTATCACTTTGGCATGACCCACAGGACATTGACACTCGCATACCACGTGACTAGGGAAGAGGTCAGGGTAGCTTTGGGCGCGGTGACTATAGTTATGTTTGTAAAAAAGTGTCGAAATAAAGCACTTCTGTACTTCCTTACTTTCTTGTAAATAAGAAAACAATCAAATGTGTAGCAAACCAAGCGAGGTTACGCGATGTTTGGCGAAGGTTATCGGGAGGAAAGCGCGCGCAGGAAGCCAGGCGACCACAGGCACTTTACATTCGGGGATTTTTCCCCCTCCGTTTTCCTGACTGTCGCCGAACGTCGCGATAAGAGTGACATTTAACGCCCGATTTTACGACGTTCTTTCATTAGATCTGTAAATAAATACTCAAATTCTTTAATTACTCTAAATAAACAGTCAATCGCGATAATAAGGAGCTCTGATTGGCCGAAATGGCTTATCGCGCAAGTGCTGACACCCAGCGTCTCAATTCCGTGCGTCCGGGGAAGAAATAAAAGAGCGCCGGTAAATTCACTCACTTGAAAACGAAAAAAAAAAACAAAAAAACAAAAAAAAACAAAAAAAACAAAAAAACATCGTTGTGATGAAACGCGAGCGCTGTTGTTAGAGTAATTTAGCGAATTGAATTAATCACCCTGATGTCCGTGACGGACCTCGTCGTCGTGATGCGATTACGCGAGGTTCGTTTTAAAATAAATAAACACGCAATGAGCTGAACCAACTGAAATGATGGCTTCCGAAAACACGTTTCTTTTGAAGCGATTTAAATCGCATCAGAGAACAACGCGTCTTCAACCCAGTGGGTTTTTGTGGACATAATTATGTCATCCATTTTAGGTGATTGCTGTACTGAGATACGTGTATTGATATTTCATTCATTTACTCCAGGGCCTACAGGTATCCGTTGCTCGGGGCCTCGTGGCTCCAATTCCCCGTGCCAGCCCCGGCGACAGAAGCGCCTCTCGCCGCCGACGAGGCCGGGGTGCTCGCCTCCTTCCCGGCCCGGATCGCCGCCTGTCGCAAACCGGGTCGCCGCAGCAAGTGAGTAGTACCTGTGACCTATAAATGACTCCTACACCTTCTGACCACACAGACCTCGCAAGCAATACATCTGCCGATTCTGCGGTCGACACTTCACCAAATCGTACAACCTGCTCATCCACGAACGAACGCACACGGACGAGCGACCATACCCATGCGACGTTTGTGGGAAGCGCTTCCGGCGCCAGGACCACCTCCGAGACCACAGGTGGGGCGTCCGACCCTCTCGTCAGAAAACAATCAAATTTTAATTCATATTTGACCCATTTCAGGTTCACTCACTCAAAACAGAAGCCGTTTGAGTGCAGCGATTGCGGAAAGGGTTTCTGCCAATCGAGAACCCTGGCGGCGCATCGTGCCAATCACCATCACCACCACACGCAAGGTGGCAGCAGTAGTCCTGTCCGCCTCATAGCGCCACAGACCTCCACAACCCCACCGGAAGTGCCCTACGCCAGCCCACAACCCTGCTTCGCGCCAAGACCTCATTTCGTTTCCCCGGAGAGCGGGTTCTCGTCGGCCAGTAGTGACCACGACTCGGGGTCATCAGGGTCATCAGAGATGGCGGACATTGAGAGCAGCGACGCAGAGGAAGATGTCGACATTGAAACGCTATGACGTCATCGTCAGTGATCATTCTCAGGACTGTTTCGTCTTTTATTTATAAAAAATGTTATTACCTTTTTTTTGCTCTAATTATAATGTTGTGCACATGGTCGCAATAAAGACAGTTATTATTTTGGTCACGTGACTGGTGTTAATACTATAACCAAGACTAAACTTTTGATAGGGGGGAGGGGGATTTTCGAGATCAGCGGTGAAAAATGTGGCTATTTGGAAGAGTATTGAGTAAATTACTGCCAGCTAAGAGTGAGATCGACAGTCCATATGTACATGTATAGTGACATATGGGTGTGAATCTTGGAACATTTCAAAAAGCCAGAAATGTAATTATCTTCAATACTTTTGTATTGATGATTGTAGCAGCCATAAATTATACGTATCTCACGGAGAAAGATAAAATTAACATGGTCCCGATACAAATCGTCAAAGATAACGCTGCAAGTACTTCTTTGGCCACGACATATAATAGGAAGAACACCTACACCAATAATAACCAAAGGCAAAGTCCCATCATATGTGAACAGTGGCGATCATTAACATAACAATATCAAGGGTATAATTTTGTAAACTTGCTGCAGTTTACAGTTCATTCTTCATAGTTAAAAAAAAAAAAAACAACAATATGCAATAATTAGGGGTGAAAATACCCACTGTAGTCTGCAGACTAGGGATGCACGGAGTTCCGAGTTCCGAGTTCCGGCTGTCATTTCTCGGAGTCATCGGAGTGTCCGAGTCATTTCTCGGAGTTCCGGTTGAGAGTTGAATGGCGAGGAAGGACGCTTCTGATGCACATGCAGGTCTCTCACATTTCGTGAACTGATCATTCGAGAATTACGCCACAGTAGCTGAATATAGAAGAGGAAAAGGGACGGAATTTCCGCGTTGAGGCAACCCAGCCTTGAATGGTTTAGTCATATATCCGCGAGGTTACCAATTATAGTGACGCCTGTCACGACAGAGAAAAGCTTACGATATGAGGAATGGGAACTAATCAGCTAAGTTGGAAGTAGATCTGCTAATTAACATCCCTCTACTTCCGAGATCGACATTCCACTCAACCAAGTTAATCCCTGGTACCGCATACAAGTGATTCAATCAAACAAATACTACCTCGAAATTTTGAAGCATAGCTTATACACAACAAAAGGGATTCGCGTACATAACACTCGATGTTCAATACACGCTTTGAGTTCTATTGAAACTGTTCGAATTACTCTACATCCACGAACAACAGGTCAACGATCCTTGACCTTCAGTTGCGGTAGATCAAAGCAAACACGGACATAAATCAAGCACGAACAAGTAGCTCAATCTGGGTGTAATTGAAATGCACTAATCTCTGCATTCAACCGACTTGACACTGAGTCGGTAGCGCGTTATGATCATCCGACTGA
>KB298648.1:98280-145228 GCA_000328365.1 Capitella teleta | reverse complement strand
CATTCTCAGTTTTTCTACTTTGAATGCTGTTCTGGTACACGGTTTACACATGTTAGATTTTACTTTGAGACCTCATGAAGAAGAGAGGTCATACACTGATATAGATGCAAACTCCCTTGATGTACTGGTTTTGAAGATGTTCCCTTGAAAGTATTAGTGAAGAGAGATGGTAAGCACCTTATCCCTCTCATCTGTTCAATGGAAGATGCAATGATGTTTTCATGCCACTGTTACACATGAGTTACACTGGCTATTCTTCTCCCTTGCGATAAAAAATGAAGGAATTTTGGAAATGGAAAAAAGAAAAAGAAACCCAGAAGATGTAAAACATATATGCACGGATGCTTACAGAAGATCCTAAAGATGTTAACAGTATTCAAAATCAATATTCCAGACCTTAAGTTAACTGGTTGAATGTTCAGGATGTATGAATCAATAAGTCAGAACTTAGACTTATTCCCTGTATTATTGTATGTATGTACATGAACATTTACATTGGATAATCAAATAAAATGAACACAGAAAGCATGGCGTATATTTATTTGGACAAATCATATTGTCTGCTGCTTCTTGGATTAGTTGTGAGAAATCTACATGTGTGCATTCATCCATTGAACGTTGGCTGCTGTTGCTGCAGGAAGCACTGGTAAGTATCTTCTCTTCAACGTCGGTGCATTAGCATGAAGAATACCTCACACTAAATTAATTGTTATACTCTGTTAACATGTATTATATAATTCCTCAATCATAATACATGTACACTATAACATACATATATGTTCCTTATTCACATGTATTATGCACTATCCCCCCCTCCAATCTTATACTTTCATGTCCATTATTTCATACAAACGCATGAAACCTAGGTATAAATGATTTACATAGTTGCTACCAAAAAAAAAAAAAAAAAACTAAATGCATTGCATGTGAAAAGTTTCATGTTGGAATTGGGATATCCATGTTAATGCTGGATCCTCAGTCCTGAATGGGCACATACTTCATCAACATTTTCTGTCACCTGTGGTTAGTGGGAGAGAAGAAAACTTAACTACAGAACAGAAGTAGTTACTAGAACGAATTAACAAATTAGCATGGATGGGTAAGTATTGATGGAATGAGAATCAGAGCCAACTGGCAACACAATTCTGAACAGATGGAACTGGAACAATTGTAAGGCTTACCGCAGCTACTTACCTAAGTGATATTTTGTTAGTCGTAACTGAAATGAATTCTTAAATGTATTGTTCAATCTTGATTTCGAGCTCTGTAATATGTATATATATGTACTTGACACAAATTATAAAACAGTTTATTCAAGAATTTGTCTTATAAATGTTGCCGAATCGCCTCCCATCAGTCCCATGCATTCAAGATATCACTATAATAATTTCATATGCATGGCGAAATACAGTGTACAACATTTGAAATCCAAATAAATGTTGCTTTGTAAGTTTGTTGGGTGCCATCACCATGCATCTCACGGCCACATAGTAAATAATAAATTTAATGAAACAATCTGTTTAGTTGTTTATAGTAGTATATGCACATTTAGGAAGATAAATATGCCTTTAGTATACACACCATCATTCAATGGCTTATAGTCGACCATACTACGATCTAGGTATGCCAGCGTACGTTCATCTAGGTACTCCATACCCCCTCCCCTCTTCATTGTCAAATATAATTTGTTCGCCACATAGAATCCTTAAGGGACCAAGTCAGGTGGATAGAGGGATGGTTTATGCACAATTTGGTATTTCAAAACCCATTTTACACCCTTTAGTTCTCTCCCTATGTCAATTTACCTGCAGTACATGTAATGGACAGGCAGCTTTTGAGGGCTGAGGGTCTCGATTGGAGAGGCAGGAAGTAGAGCAAAGTTACATAATCGACTAAATATAGCTCAGGGCTTCCTAGGGAATGTTTTTCTAATTTACATGGCATCAATATTCATGAGAAAAAGATGAATATGTATAGTTTTAAGCTGCAATATGGAGCGTACTACGATCTAGGTACACCCGTACCTACTTCTAGGTACGTACGTTGATTTAGGTACGTACGTCGAACAACGGTCCGCCTCGACCTGGTTAGACCTGCTGTGGTGATACTGCGGTTATGTTGAGTTTTTCTTCAGTCTTGTCTTGTGAACTATTACTCGTTTGCTGCAGTTGCCAGTTGGGAAACAATAATTATAAGCTCTGGCTGCTCTTTCGCAGTCTCGGCATCCAAGTAGGCGACAGCGTGGTAGCACTTGGTGGGCTTGGTTCTAAAGCCTCTTAGCTGAAACTGCGCCTCTGTTTGGATGAAGCAGGCTGAGCATCAGAGAGTGACTGAGACCAAAAGCAGCAGCAACTTGATGCTGACTGCTGTGACTGTCACTTGTCTTGTGTTGTCTCTGTCTGATGAATGTTTGACTGCATTTCTGATGTCATTGGCATAGATTAGGAAGAGCCGCTGGCATGCAAGGATTGGAGCGTAAGGTCACTTTACATGTTCAGGTGTCAAAGAGTTTGAAAAAACCTTCAAATTCTTGAGAAGAGGCAATGCTGCTTCTGGCCTGAAACATCTTTCTGCCTTTTTCCACAGTATTATTGATGATTTCTTTGTATTATAAATATAAAATATAATTATTTTCCCAATCCCCAGACATCCGATCACCATGGCGAACCGATATATCGCCCTGGAGACGATTGACTACAGCAGTCTGCAGCTGAGCAGAAGCAAGCAGAAGGAGACTGCCCCTTCCGCTGGGGCACCGCACAACCCGACGTCTCTTCTCCAATTCTGCTGTCGATGCGTCTGCAAGTTGAGCAGTGACGCGGTGGCTGAGGTGGTCAACAGCATCCCCGTCCACTTGGCTCCCATTCTGCTGAAGCAGGCGGTCTTGGCCTCGCAAGCCTCATCTGTGGCTAGCATCATCGCTAATTGGCCTCTGCAAGTTCTCAGGTAAGCTTCATCCTCTCATTATTGGGTTTCTATTCATGGTTTCCTGAGCAGATTCAAGGAGATTCTCGACTCGTCTCAGCAGCACGTGTTTGAAGAAGAAATGGCACTCGATTTGGTTGTGTTTAAAGGGATAACCGGACGCACCCCTAGGTGTCGCTTGCGTCTGATGGATCTGAGGGGATATCAATTGAGTGGGTGTGGAAATTTGGCCGTTATGCTTGTTAACTCTTCTCTCTGGTTAGATTGGAACTTTGCCAAGTTGGTGGTGCAGATGTGGCCTCTGCTGTCGCTGAAGAAATCTCAGCGTAACGCCAAGTATCTATCCGGAATGGTCCTAAAGGAAGCTGGTGTGTTTGCGATTTCTCTTTCCCCACGAACGGTTCATACATCTCGGTTGTTTCAGGTCTGAAGAAAGACACAAAATTAGCGAATGAAATTATTCCCAAGATCATAGATGAGCTTCTCAGCAACGACATGGCGAAACATCCGAGTTTCTCGATTTCCATTCCCAAAGGTTTGTGTATTCCTCTCCCTCATTGATTCATTGCTGAATGATTTGATTCTCAGGAGAAAAAGTTTGCATTCGGATCGAACGCTTGGAGTTCAGCACTCAGAACACATTCTTCATGGATTACCTCATCACAAACTGTTTGCGTTCAATCACGCCAATCAACGTGACCGTATCGAACATCATCATCAGGTACTGCCCCCTTGCTGCTTGTAACCCTTCGTTTCACGCATCGTTCTCAGATCTGACCTGAACATTGGCGATGGAATCCTCGACTCTCTCGCTCCATTCATAGTCTTTAGAGGTCATGACCCCGAGGTAGGTCCCCTAGTTATTGAGTTAATAAGACTAACATTTCGTCGCAGTGTTTGGAGGGAATCTGGTTAGAGAACCTGGAGGATAACGTGTTCTTCATCACCAGCCAGGATCTGCAGGTCTTCTCTCAGCTCAAAGGGTTTGCCGTCCCCAATTGTAACGTCATGCTGCAAGCAGGACGTACGCGAAGGAGGACCTCTGTGAGACGCCTCTTCACGCAAACGCTCTCCTCCTTCAGCCATCTTGTTCGTTTGGATTTGTCGCAGAACTGTTTCGCTGGCTGTTTGCCTGAGATTCTTGACGCTCTGTTCTTACCTTTGGAGTATTTGTGTTTGCGTGAGTGCGATCTCCTCGATTCCGACATGCAGTATTTATCAACCAGTCGACACGCTTCGTCAATCAAACAGCTTAATGTCTCGAAAATATGCGGCTTGTTCCCCGAAGACAGTTTTGCCGTGGAAACGGGGATCCTGGTGAGGTGTTTGCAGAAATTCACCGCGATACAAGTTCTGCACATGCAGCAAAACCAGATAACGGACCCGAAAATTATCCAAGTGTGCAGTGCGATACGTTCCCATTGGCCGGAACTGAAAGCGCTGAATATCTCTGACAACATCTTCTCATCGGAAAGTGCTCTGCATATCGTGGAGGCTAGCGTGGAGAGACCTACAATGCAGAACTTGAAAATTCCCTACTCGCATAATTTATTTGAGGCCATTAACCTCATGGAAAATGGCCGCCAGCAGTTTTCACGGCGTGTGGCGGCCATTTTGGACCGAAATCGTCGAAGCGATATCAACGTGGAAGTGTTCAGTGTCGCGTATGCAGTTCTCGCGAACATCTAAAATGAAACTGGTTTTCTAGATTTTTCTTTTCTCCTTTTTCTGGTGCTCTTCAGTTTTTTTTTTTTTTTTTTTTTTTTTAGAATAAGTTAATAACGTTGTTTGCTATGCAGTTTCCAGTTAATGCTTTATTTTGTTTTTGATTCTGTTTGACTGTGAATCACAATGTAATTATTGGTCAACCATAGACTTGAAATGGTTTCTTCAAGGTGACCTTGTCCCAATTTCTGCATATTTTATCCTCTTTATTTTTTTTTTTTTTTTTTAATGCTGCAGAGAAACCATTCAGCTTCTATAATCTGCCTGTTTTATTGATCTTTGGAGCAATAAAATTTTAGTGATTTTTAGGATAATCTTGAGGAATTTTATTAAATTAATAATAATAAAACCAAAATTGTTGCACAATTTCCAAGTTTATTTACAGGATGAGCCAATCATGGCCAATGTAGTAAATAATTATCAACATTAAATCTTCCTTACAAAGTGTAGCACAGGAAATAATATTTCCCAAACAAGTGTATCACTGGAAATACATGTCCTCAACAAAAGATTTTTTCTGACATCGTTAAAAAAAAAAATCCAAATTATGGATAACTGAACATTGAACAAAATAAGTGCTGATTTAAAAACAATGACAATGGTTTGTTTAATTAAATGGGCAGATTAATTCAAGCAATAAAATGTTGACTTGTAAATCGTTGTTGTGGCAAGAAATAATGAATATTACACAAAAGTGCACGTGAATAACATCACAACTAATGAGGTATATAATATAATAACATGCGCGATAAAATTTAAGCATTTATATAGATTGTAAAATTAAAACGTAAATTAATATGTGATAAGTGCTTGTAAAATCATTATTTCATAAATACAATTTCTGAGCAAAAAAAAAAAATCTTGTTATCTTTGGTCCAATATAATCATGTAAAATTTGTGATAACAAAATGTTGAGATGTTTTATAATAACAAATATCAGGCTGTCAAGAGAATTGAAGCGTCAATATTAAATTTTAATGCTGGCTTTTGTTTAAAAGTGAACAAGGTAAGACTTGAGTTTGGAGTGAGCAAATATTGGATAAAGTTGAAAAAGTTTGGATTAAACAATTGAAATCAGGTCATTTTAATATTAATTATGGTAATACTGATCAATCAATATGTAAATCTATTAAATTTCGGGCAGGTAGCCTTGAATTTAATATTAAAAAAATGGTCGAATGATAGAATTTTTTTGATATAAAAATGAACCACAACCTCACATTGCATTTTCCTAAGACTCAAGTGAAAAAAAAAAAAAATATGCGCCATTATCATGAAATATGTACAAGTGCTTTAACAATTAACACAAGCATTCAATTAAAGTGATTAAAATTCAGCATTAATTCAAGTTTTGCTGATTGGAGGGACAATAATCATCTACATGTATCGATAATATTTCTGATCAAAATTTTCAAAATTACCCTTTTCTTAAGAGTAAGTCTTGTAAACCGAAGATATTCATCAATGGACGGTTGTTATGAAACAAAAAAAGGTTCTGTTCGGGATGAGAGGAATCCTGGGATATGGGGTCGTGACCTTTCACAGCGCTGCGTCTCCTCCAGCCGGAGATTGTTCTCTCTGGAGTAGAAAGAAAAAGCGTGAAACATTTAGCCTACAGCTGTTTTAAACAGCCTAAAATAATATTAATTAATTATCCAAAGATCTGATTATCAAAATATCAAAATATTGATGTGGGAAAAAAAGTTCACCATTGAAATCAAAGAACAAAAAAAAAAAATTATAGAAATAACAACTGAAGAAACAAAATAATAGCGGACCAAAAGAAACCCTATAAGAAGCTGAAAAAAACGCACATCCAAAGCACAATGTCGATTTGAACCGACCAGTTGTCGATCTACAAGGTGGTCATGCCATCGACAGCATATTGGCTCAGCGCAGAACTCGCTCCTGACCGATACTCAAACTGAGACATGACAGCGAGGTACTGCGGAAAAAACATATCCTCAAACGCTCGCCCCTCATATTAATTTTATCTCGTTAAGATTCTCTGATCAGTGTATCCGAGTATACCTCTGTCATTTCCTGTTCGCCTGCTGGGTCCTCTGATTTCGCTTGCTCCTGAGCGGCACCAGGGGGCGTTGGCGTTCCTTTGTCGCTGTTCTCGTCAGTGTACTCCACTGTGGGCGATGCTTTCTGGGCCTCAGTGATCTCCACCGCTGACCTCAAACTCTTTTCTTCGTCTGTGACTGGTCGCGGGTCTGGTTCAAGGGAGGGGGGAGTGGGCTGGGGGGCACTATCGCTCTAACCGATAAGAACCGAAAGCAAACGGATAAGTCAGCGAAAACTAAACAGTACTAATTAATCATTGCTCAAAGGTTATCTTTGAGTAATGAAGAGTTGCATGAATCAATTTAAAAGTGCTGATTGAAAGCTAAAGAGTGAGAAATGAATTGGTTAATTTTTATTTTTTTTTTGATTTTAGCCATATTAAATTTAGAATTGGAAAATTATTATAAAGAGAAAGAAAGAGAAAGTGATTCTAAATAATAATTAAAAAGTGACAGGAATAAATTAAATTAAATAAAAACCCAAAGAAACAGTCAATTTTACCTGCTTCACTTCCTCCTCTTCTGCTACGCTAGCTGCTCTTCTCCTCCTCTTTTGCCTCCTCTTTTGCCTCCTCCTCTTCTTTCGATTCTCCTTCCTGGAAAGAACACAAAACCGTTTTTTGGGAAAAGTAAATCTCAAGCGATTCAATGTTGAAAGCTTAGTAAATAGGGAAGCAATCCCAGCAGAGTCCTGGGGAGGGGGGAAATCCTGTACACACATAAATATTATATTATATACATGTATAGAGCAGAGGTGATAAATAGTAATCAAGGTTCAATCAGGGGGCAGCTGATGTTCTCTTACAAATTGAGAGATTTCTCTCTAAACGGAATTGCATGATGAAGAACTAAATAGAGCGGCAGCCACCAGATGGAGCCTCAATTAAGAGGACAACATCTGTAATAACTGATACTGGTGCATAAGCCCGAGTTGCTTCACGATTCCGAGATTTAATAAGCCCACAAAAAAAAAAAAACAAACAAACTGGTAAAATGCCAGCAAAAATAACAAAGCAATTCAATAATCTAAAAGAACTGAACAAAGCTAATAATAGTATTCCAATAAGTAAGAATACTTATCTCAAAGCACACAAAAACACAAAGCATAACATGAGCTTTTCACTGATGGCGTGAATCGTCACCTGAAGTTGTTTCCGAGTGTTATAACCGCGATAACCGGCTTGGATTTTGGTGGCAGCGTCATTCTTCTTGAAACAAAGAATAATTTCAAATAAAGCAGCTAATTTAGATTTCAAAGAAATAAGGAAATTCTGAAACCACACAACAACAAAAGAAATGTACAGAGTTCTAAGATTAAAAAAATAAATAAACACTCGGTTATAAAACACGCAAGCGCACACACAAAGAGATTATCCAAAGAAAAGCTGATTCTCAGATTGCATGTACCACCATTATGTTCAATAAGATAAGATAAGAGATCATTCTGATCAATCACATATTCATTATTCATCAAATTATATTTACAATTGGTGAACACACAACTTCCATCGAAAAATGAATAAGAATCAAAATCCGAGGAAGGAAAAAATGAAAGTATCTCTGATCAAAATAACCTTCTTCCTCTGTTTGGCTATTTTTTTCCGCTCCAAATGTCCGCGGTAATTTGCTTGAATTTTAATCGCAGCTTGGTTATAATCTGTTTTACTTTGACTTGCGCCAACCTCATCATCTTCCTTAACGTTCGGGTTTTCCTCCTCAACCTCTTTAATTACCGGCTGAAAACCAGAGAAGAAACAAACAAAAAGAGGAATTGAAAATGGAGGCGCAGGGAAAGAGGAGAGAGTTGGTCGATGTACCTCTTTGCTCCCCTCTGCCTCCCCTGTTTGCTCCTCAGGGGATTCCTCCGCCTCCTTCTTTTGATCTCGCGTGGTTTTACGCGAGCGATACCCACGGTAGTTAGCCTGGATCTTTGTAGCTGCCTCCGACTTCAGAAAAAAAAAAAACAATGACAAAAATGAACGACTTGACAACAAAGAGAACTTCGATTACATTTTCCCTCTGGACACGCAGAGCAAAAAAAAAAACAACACATTTCTTTTATGGCTGCGCAATAAAAACAGTTGATGGAGCAAAAAAAACAAAAGTAGAACAAACCTCCTCTTTGACTTTCTTCTCCTTAGCAACCTCTTGCCTGGAAACGTAACCACGGTAACCGGCTTGGATCTTAGCAGCAGCAGCATCCTGGGACACCATGTTTAATTTCAAAAACTCCGCAAACACACTCACTGACCTTATCCTCCTCAGGTTTAGCATCCGGCTCTTCCCGCGGAGTTTCTCCCATCAGTTCCGGGGTTTTCTCCCTGGGGGTCGGGGATTTCTCCACCCCCGGGGTGGGGTCTCTGACGGGTGTCGCACTCTTTGGGGGTGGGGGGGTGGGGGACTTGTGCTTCGCTGGCGGAGGAGTTGCTGATTTCGGGACCGGGGACGGAGATTTTTTTGGCGTCGGCGTTCGCTGTTTCAGAGATGCTGCGTGTGGCGTAGGAGACACGTCATCAATCTCTTCATCCTGAGGGAGAAATAAAACCGTAAAAGCATTCTGAGGAAAAGGGCAGTCATTAGTGATTATAGAGAGATCCAGCACCGAATAACAGCACAACATAGTGGAAACATTGAGGGCAACGTGGATTTGCGACCATTAATCGAGATCATTAACAAGGATGGATTTATTGACGACAATCAAGCAAAAAGACATGAAACCCAAATGAAGCGCCATCAACACAACGACTGCACACTGAACAATCTGCGTTCACAGACCGATACGAGATGGAGGATGAACGGCGACTACACCAATCTGACCTTTAACCCGTCAAGGTTATCCTCAACCTGAAGGTCAGGATCGAGGACATCCTCGAGATTCATTTCTCTTTCTGCGACCACGTCAGTTTCCTCGCCCATGTCTTCTAAATCCGGTACGAAATCATCCTCCAGTAGTTTGGCTTCCTCACTTCCTCGCAACTCACTCTGAGCGCTGAGCCCTGAGTTACGCTCCCCAGCGCTGAGAGAAGAACTCACGAGTCCTTCGCTCGACTCACGCTGACTTACTGGCTTTTTCTATTGAGTTTTGTGCATAATTATATACAAGAGTTGAGTGAGGCAGAATAAGTGCTGACCTCAACTTCCTCTGCTTTCATCTGATCAATGGGAACATCAACTTTGGTCTCCTTCGTGTCCTCGATGACCTCTGCGTCTTGTTTGGTGGCCGGTTTCGCTTTGAATATTCCTCCTTCATCTGCAACAACACAACTCACAAGCGGAATTTCTACGGAAAACCAAACAAACCTCTGTCGTAATCGACTTCTTTCGGTCGATCCTTCTCAGAACTGCGCTTGTGTTTCACGGGGCGCGCGTGGAAAGGACCCTCGCTCTCTGACGGCTTCTTGGGTTCGCGTCTGAAAGAAGTCAAAATGATGACATCGGTTAATTGTTAGTGAGAATGCCTCTCATTCGCATATTGTTCAACGGCTGTTTTTTATATATATGATGATGATATGTGGACTCACCTGATTGGTCGTATACGGGCGCCAGGAGGGACGCTGGGTGAGGATTTATTGGACGATGTGTTAGCGGACGTCTGGTTGGAGTCTGAGGAATTGTACGAACTTCGATTTGAGCCTCGTTTCTTTGGATAATCAATCGGGTTCAACTTCCTGTGGTAAAAGAAGAAAGAAAAAAATCGAATGGAGCACGATAAAACACTAATTACATAATCTGTTACATTTACTGATGCAAAAGAACGTTGGTTCAATTAGTGTGAATTCAGACCTTAATTACAAGGTCGTTATCAGCTGTTGTAAGGTTAGCATTCGTGCGAATGGCTAGCCAAAATAACAAATTTGCGTGCAAGTAAAATTAGTCTAGGGAATAAATTTGATTAGAGCCAGATTAAAGTATTTGCAGTGAAGAGAATTTCCCTCAATTGATTGATTCGCAGCACAAAGTGAAAAGCTGTGTTGATCACATGACACCAAAGACGAGAGAGGAGCCGCGAGCAGAACAGGCGACCAAGCTGCTTGTACAGGGCTCGGGTTTCTCTCTGGGCTGTGGTCATGTGACACCCACATATATATATATATAGATTAAAAAAATGAAGAATATAATCACCAATCTCACAAAAGGGGAAGAGGATGAGACGGTGAATGAATCAGGCTTATTTTTACGCTTCTAAATATAAGTTATTAACCGATGTCATATATTATACAAAGCAATATATTGGTGCAAGCCATTATTGTGTGGCTATTTTTCTTTTCCTTTTTTTTTTTTTTTATTTTACCGCGGCTTCCGTCTTGCAGTGATTGTATCATGCATTGAGCTGAAAGCAGGAGATAACACGAGTCATAAAGGGTTTCAGTCACGTGATCAGATTGAAAGGCAAAGGAATGAATGAAGAAGGCAGTAACAGAATAAAAATAAAAAGAGTTTTTCTTTTCTTTTTTGAGGGGGAGGGGCAAAGTCGTTTAATATTAATTAAATGTATACTCAAGCTATTTCCTCACCAATTGATTAATTGATTAATACCCCAACATAAAAACTAACAAGACATTAATCAATAAATATTCTAAGAGAGAGAAAATAAAATAGAGATAAAATGCAAAAAATAAAAAATAAAAAAATAAAATAAAGAAGAAGAGGCTGAATACAAGATAAACTGATGAGAAATCATCAACAATTGAAGAGAATGAAAACGAAAGAACGAAACACTTACCGCAAGACCTCATCAAGGCTAAAATGCGTTTAGAATTATTAACAATTCTGCTAAATGAGATTTTGTGGCAACCCCGTAATAACGAATGTGAAAAATTAATGATCAATCAAGCATTGGTCACCATGGCAACAGACACACCCCCTCCTAATGCTGATCAATAATCAACCTGTAGACGTACCTATCCCGTTTTGGTGAGCTGTTGAACGGTTTTCGATTCATGCCGTATTCTAATTTTTTGAAACCACCCACTTCTCCTCCGACCGCCACGTATTGACCCATTGGACAGAGGTCAGCTGGCCCCGACACGGGAGTGCCGTCTATGTTGAACAACCTGTAGGAACAATCAGGGAATTGGAAGAGGGAAGACAGGGTGGGAGGTAGAAATGATGTGGAGCCCTTTTTCGTGAGGTGTATTTTTAAGGAACATGTGTATGCTAGCAGAAGAAATCGATACATTCAAGGCGGTTGATCCGTGCGCAAAGATTAATCGTCACTCAGCATGTTTAAGGTTGTATATATCTACCTGTAATACATGAATATACTGAGTGCCCAAAGTATAGTACATTTACTTCATGTTTTCGATGCATTTCAATGACACTGAGCTATTCTGGGGAAAGGTTAAAAAACAGATCAGTGTAAAAATAACAACATGAAAAGATAAGAGAAATCAATACTTGCTATTGATAGGTTAACATTTCATGCTGCTATTCCTATCATTTCTATTCCAATTTCGTCGACATTTATGCCGATTTATCTCGATCAATATCAGGCATCACTCTCGCGCTATTCTTTTGTTTGAGGGTGCTGCTGTTTTAATCGTAGTACTCATGTCTATTTCTTCAAATCAAAACAAAACAAAGAGTTTGTAATGAAGCAACAGCCGACATTCATTAAACGCTCGTTCAGGGGCTCATCTGATGTCGTTCTCTCTTCGCAATCACACACTTGCGTTTAAATGTCCCCCCCCCCCTCGTTCATATTTGACCTTTTTAAATTGATTTCGTTGCATAGATTAACGCCGAATAAGTTATTCAATATCTGCCAGATAGTTTTATATTTCTGCTGGAGCAATTTAGGCCAATTTTAGCCATTATAAAAGTTTTGTTCTCAACGTGCAGTACACTACTTTTGGCCCAGTCTGTATTTTCAATTTTTTGTTTCACTCACTTTCGACATGCCGATGCCAAGTTGACTCTGTCGGTGATGAACAACAGGATGCTCTCCCAGTTGCGCAGCTGTGTGTTTGTGAGCGTCAGTCTCCGCGCAGGTTCCAGTAACCTTCCGTTAGGATACACGCTACAGAAGAAAACGAAATATTGAAGAAAACAGTGCGATGGTCAGATATCAAGCAATGCTTACAAAATCGTGAGCACATTGGTCGGAACTTTTCGGTGGCGAGCAGAGACCTGAAGTCGACTGTGTTCCACGGGTTTCACCTGAAGATAAACCAACAACGGTCATACAACATCATCAGTTGTGCAATGACCAAAAGGGGTCGCTTGTTTCGTCATGTGCAGTGTTCACAAATTTTCTTTACCAAATTTCCCCGAAAACAGTCAAATTAAGCTCAGTGTCACAGCCAGGACTTATAGCTTATAGAACTTATCCTCTATATACATTTGAATGTTCTTTGATATTGCTGAAAATGCGTTTTAAATGTAATAAATGAAATGAAAAATATACGTTTCTACTTAACAAAACAAACAAAAGCGGTATTTTTCCTGGTATATTTGGTATTTTTCCCGGAAAGGCATAACTTTGCTTAGACTTAAGCCAAAATAGGACGAAACTAAATCAAGACTTAAAACTGACGCGTTATATTTAGCTCAATTCCTTATTTGGCAGTCACCATTGCATCAACAGTAAATGCACATAAGCGCTGTGGTAGCACGCTCGCCTATACTGGACAGAGGGT
The DNA here is from genome assembly GCA_000328365.1 of Capitella teleta. Classification (NCBI taxonomy): domain Eukaryota; kingdom Metazoa; phylum Annelida; class Polychaeta; family Capitellidae; genus Capitella; species Capitella teleta. The sequence goes on along the minus strand of KB298648.1, from coordinate 131,871 downwards.
CGTGGGTTCGATTCCCGGGGGTTCGAATTTCGCTGCCTCATGACAACAGCAGCAAGACACATTGCTTAGTGTCGAATCGTGATTGGACGAAGCTGGTTTTGTCATCGCCTAAGTGCATGTGCACTTAGCGTTCCGTTGTTGGCATAATGTTCTGTGGCTGTCGTGATCTTAGCTCGCTGAGAGCTTACGTGTCACAGTAGCCAGGGAAAATGTGTGTGCAGCGTGACAGCGGGTCTCACTTAAGAAACTAATAATTCAAGCATATAAAGCAAGTCTACACGCGCATTCTGGTCGAAATAATTTTCCACCCTGAGTAGGCTCACCGTGCTTAATTGTGTGATAACTGATAAGTCACAGAATCCAGGTGGGGGGAAAAAAAAAAAAAAAAAAAAAAAAAAAAATCTGTAAAAAAAACACGCATGACAAGGAATCACGGAACATGATGAAACATCCGTTCAAGCAGGACGAGCGGACGAATGCCTCATGCGGTGTATCTATAGACGTAACGCTAAATGAACAGAACCAGCAAATAGAGATCGACCGGCGTTTATCGACCGGCATAACTGGATGGAATTCGGCCTTTTTGCGTGTTCTTATATCGACGTCGGGGTTGCATTGCATGCACGACAGGTGCAGCGCAGAGGCTGCGCGTGCGGATGCAGAAGATTTGATCTTGACCTAGCGAGATCATGAGTATGGGTAACTCATTAAAATGATGATGCACAGCACACGAGTGCATATAAGTCAGCATGGCGACACACACACACCATGAACATATATTCAGCGAGTTACATGAGTTAAGTAAGCAATTATGAGTTATGTGGCGCCACCTTCAGGGTGTTGATCTGCGGATGGATAATCCTGCTTTGTCCGTGACTTCAAAGAGAGAATAATAACAGTAGGCTGCGCACTTCATTTGATTGCACCAATTATTGGTCCACGTGCGATATATAGGTCACTGGGTCATGGAAATAAAATACAAACGATGTATTTAATCAAAAAAACACAGGAACTCAATTAGGTATGAAGAGCGGCTCTTCCTGTGCCTCAAAGTAATATACAGGTAAATTACAGGTATATAGGCGGGCACTTAATTCGCCCCATGATATCGATAGGCGCATCTGAGTGTCGAACGCTTGGAGAAACAATATCAACTCCCACGGACAAGTGCATTGATACAAGTATACGGAGACGGTCCACTCACGGTTCTTATTTTATCTGACATCAGCGCTGATTGAAGACCCACGCATGCGCAATCGATGCCCTCGACAGAATAAGCTGTTGCCATAGAAACGGGCGCACAAAAAAAAAAAAAAAAAAAAAAAAAATGAAGTATCAATTAGCAGATCGAACCCTGGGCACTACCTGCCAAGTGACAAGACACGTCTTGTGTATACGGCCCTAACATATGAAACCCGAGCACTCTTCCGTCACCCTGAGCACACCCCTCAACCCCTTCACACACCTTGGGCATGAACGGACTTCCTCTTTTATAATGGCAGCATCCTCATTATTTCTATCGCGACACCCTTCACCGATTTGACGAAGAAAAACAATCATCGAGTAAATAAAAGTTTTGAGAACATTACTGAACACGTGATGTCCATTTATATAGCCGCTACACTTAATCGGTGTAATTGACAACAGATGACTAATGAGATATATATAATAAGGTATATGATATTAGTAGCATTAGGTGTATAGGTAAATATGTCATTATCATTACGTGAGGATCAACCCTTTGATGCAACAACAGAGGGTCCCTCGAGATCTTTGACACGCACACAGATCGAAGCAGGCATCGCTCACCTTTGGAAGTCCGTTACGTAAGCGGTGTCCGTTAACCTTAAACGTCGTCTGGTCATCGTTGATCGGAGGGAGACTGACCACGTTGGAGGCAGCCCCTCCGTTGCAGGTCGCACGAGTTGAATTCCCGTTCGTCAAACGCCGGGATGACGACGACGACGACACGGTTTCCATAGCGAACGAACAGTCGAGCACCGAGTGGAGCGTCGATGGGATGCTGAGGGATGAGGAGGAAGAGGAGGAGGAGGCGGATGAGGAGGAGGTGGATGGAGCGATCGATCCTATAGCACAAGTGCAGACGAAAGCCGCAGGTGCAAGGCGACGATACCTGAGAGGCAGAGCAAGCAGCGACAGAAACCACGGCAGGAACAGTTGTATGTCATTGTGCTGCACTGATTGTCGATGACATCAGTTCGTATGACATCGATTAACGCATGGGCCTAATCAGGCAAAGTAATCTGGTTCTATATGCGCTGTATGCTTCACACAACCAGCTGCATGGCGCGCGCATTCTCAGTATAACAATGTCACCCTCCCCGAATTCAACCCTGAAGATATATGCTTATTAAGGCCTTCCCTCGTGGCTCATTGCAAACCTTGTTTTTTTATAAGGGTCGGGAATAATAAATGCAAGCAAATAGAGCCGACCCCCACCCCTTGCCATCAGCTTCGAGATGGGTGCGTGGAAGTGCGGTTGGTTTCATCTCGGCGAACAAGCGAAGAATGTTCTAGAAGGCAAACGTCAACAGTGCGAGACTGATGACATCGCTGATGATCTAATAAGCGAGGATTATTCCAGTTCAATTATAGCAGACATAAGCAGATACATAGACGATTCGCCCACGCACTGATCAACGCGCAGAATCCGCTTTTGTGCAATTTGCGAATCCTGCCGAGCGAGCATTGTTCATTCTCGGAACACGTGGGCATCAGGTGCAGGAGGCCAAACAGGAAGTCACAGACGCCACAGAAGCCGAATTAACTTCGCCCTTTGAGGCGATCCTCCGATCGTCACGGCATCCAGCAACATCGCATGCCGGCGGCAGGCAAGGTGCTTGCTCCTTACACAAGTCCCGTATGAAATCAACACCTCTGAGCGTAATTCCACGAGATGTAACCAGGGCTGAAATCCTCGATGAAAAATCCGATTGGCGAGTGCTCTGTTCTAAGGAGACTTACAAGCGTAATGATTATATAGTTTCAAAAGGACACAATAAATGGGTTCTACCACCAAAACTGTTTTGTTATGACATTCAGCACTCTATTCGTCAGAATGTCGCTCAGCGCGCGAAAAGAAGGGCGTATGGCAACAACATGTCAACAAACGAAAAGTTGCGAGAATTTGAGGAAGCAAACATGATTTCTTATGCAAAATACAGCACCAATAATTACGAATACTACAGTAGTAACAACAAGACGAGTAACAACACGAGTGAGGGAAACAATAAACTTGAGCACCCCACATAAATGAGGCCCCACAGACCATGCATCCAAACGAAACAGCACGAAATCGGCGCCGATCGTGAGAATGCTTAGTGATGGAAGCCAATGAGACATTCGCACCTCTTCAACGGGATCAATCTGCACGGGTGGATTCAGTATAAACGCACCAACACCAGTACAACGGCCGCCTGATATTGTAAGACCGTATAGGGCTGTCAAGTGTATTTGCGGCACGATTTCTTTACAACGAAAGTGCTTATTGTGGACTTTGTTTTTACACTGAGCCATTGAGTGTCGGAGTTGGTCGTTGCTGTACGTCGGCGTATTATTCACACCTCTTTGGCCTTAGCGTGCTATGAATGACATCGACATTCGTTGGGGATTCCAGAGCAGCACACGTCGAACAGTGCTCTCTCATGAAGATCCAGAAATACATCGTATTCAGCGTATGCGCGGGTTATGACGTCAGCCGTCATTCACCGTCCCTCTAGCGTTAATCACACGTAAAAATCTATATATAGACACCCGTACTATTATATCATGAATAGGTTCGTGCCCAAATAGTCCGAGAAGGTGGTGTCTCGCTTTAACAACACGGATGTCCCTCGACTGTACTAACCTCGATTCAATATTGAAAAGTGCATAACTATTCAGTCGTTGTAACCTTTCAGAATTTGTGACAATAGGACATTGAGGCTGATAACAAGGTCAAAATATGGAAGGAGGTCCTTGGATGTAATGTCACACGGCTGATGCAATCGTTGCAGTAGATCAACCAATAGGGAGTGCATGAAGGAGCAGGAGAAACAATGGAATGACTTATTCGCAGAATGATAACGAGGCAACAAGATAATTGTTCAGAAGTATGTGCTCGGTTGACTGGAGATGCACTTATCATGCCGTTGGATGTGCACATTTGTTTAGTCGGCAATCTGTTCTTGCAAGCGAAGAAGTAATTTCCATCCAATAACGTCATTATTTGACCTGATTACCGGTCACCCCATGTCATTTATTGAGATAATCGGCGTACTTCTTCTGCTCTTGATGTTAGGACCCTGCCCGCAGCGATGTCGAGGTCTGTTTCTTGGAGATCGGGGGCAGAATACCTGAGACGAACGAAGGCGTGTGACATAACATGTCCGCCATGCAGCGCGTGCAACGCCGAGTCGCAAGATATAGCCCAAGATATCAACCATGCACTGCGTTTAGTACAAGTAAAATAAAACGACAACCGATCGACGACCACTTAGCAACGGTAATGCACAGCGTAGCTGCGATAGGTTCATTATCATGCAGTTCAGACGTTCATTCATCACAAGTTTCTTCGCTTTTATAGATACTCGTGTTGTTGCCATGGCGATGTGAATTCGGATGACAGCACACATTGGCTGATAGACATGGCATCTTCTTGGGCGGCAGCTGCTCAAGAGGTGTCAATTTCACTCATCCTGCAATTTCCGCCGGAAGCAGTCATTCATACCTGCGTCATATCACAATGCCATATGCAGTATTTGGAGCCATCTTATTCTACTATAGTATTACCAAACATGTAAAATGCTGTACTGGCTCAGAGAATACGATCTAGAGGCTATGTGCGTATCTATAGAGTTCTAAGATCTCTTTATTTGAGGTTTCGGGGTCAGATGGTCTGAATATTCTCCTAATGCACCATGATTATAAATACATTATGTGATATCAAAAGATTTGATTTGATTTTTTTTTTTTCGACACAGGTCTTTGTTAAAATTATCCAAGGCTTCAGAATCACAATTTAATTACAGCCAAAGCATAAAACAGCAAAAACAACAACATTTTAGAAAGTTATTTCTCTTGAACGTAACGGAAAGATTTCTCCCAGGTAATATTTCTTAGCTTTACGATAATCAAAATTTGCTCTCGCAATGTTCCCTGGTCGATAATGTTGTCTTACGTTTCGGGTACTCTTATACTGTTAGTCTCGTTCCAAGACTCTCTCATCCGCACGGATCATGGCTATAGAATGCAGCTAATATACTGTTATAGCTCAGATTCCTTTAGCTGTCACGTGACCGGGATCCGGTTCACCCCATCATCTGACCATTGCTGGCATTCAGCTGAAAGCCATTGACCTATAAACAGAGCTACACACACGGGGAAGTCAGCAACCCCCTCCCACCCCGCCCCCACTCATCACCAACCGTCCTAGATCAGGTGCACACAAGGGACCATTAATGTGGGTGCCTTGGGGTCAATGAGTGCGTGTACCTCATCCAATGAAATCCACAAAACTCCCAAGTCGTAATCAACAACGAGACGCAGGTCGCGCAGGCATCTCACAATGAACTGGTTGAGATACAATTGATTGTATGCAAAATGAGACCGTCAATCTGTGATTCATGTTGCTTGACCCCTGGTTGACCTTTGACCTCAGTGTCAATTTCATCGCTAACGTTGGTTTTAGTTACACACATGAAAACAGTTGATCGCATGAACTCTCATGTACTGAGCAAAGTGCGGGTTGATTTCTTCGTGCGCAGGAGAACACGTGCTCGTAATTCATCAGCATAATTTAACAGGTTAACAAGTCAGCCTGAAGTGTAATCAGTTAATCTGGCCGTGTGTGTGTGTGTTGGTCATTAAGGTGACCGAATAGCCTGATAGCCTAATCAGGCGTCCTGAATCGACAGCCAACGATCGCGTCTCTGCGCCTCTGAAGCAGCGACCTCATGCGAATGCAGGCGGACACCTGATATAATGGTCACAGAGATGTGGCCCTCGAATGACTCAATTATGTATAACAACTAACAAAGAGGGTGTGAATGTATTCTGTGGACATCTACGAGATGACAACGACGCTTTATACGTTGTTTTGGTGCATTTGTTGTTGTACTTACGCCGTCTGCGAGGCGCGGCGATTTCTTCGAAAACGACTCGCTCAGTTGAAGGTATCTGCAAGAAGAAAGCACGACAATTATGAGACAAGTTTTCCATGTGATTCTTTCATGGTAAAATGCGCATGCAATTATACCAGGTTTTACATTATACCTTATAGGTTAATTAAACCGAGAAAAGGTTGTTTTAGAATATAGACACCGTTAAGCAAGGAAAATATTCGAGAATATTTGCATTTCTGTCACCAACAAATGCAATATGAAAAAAAAAAAATCTAGTTATAAAGTAAAACCCCGTCAATTTAGTTGAAACATCAGTTTTTATGTCATTATAAACAGGTATAAAACCTGCTAATTATTTCCTGCATCCGTGTTAATAGGATAAGACTACCAAGACCACCAGGTACACAGGGCGATTAGCTGGAGCATACTCTCTCCGCCCTTCTTAAGCTTCTTCCCCCCTCCACTCCCCTGAGGCGTGTGGCATACAATTACATGCATCGTCACCAAGATGCATCACAATGCTTCCGGCATTCTGCGTGTTCGGCCATGTTCTTCCTCTCTCTTTGATAGAATTATGTCGGGTTTTTGATTCCGCTTGGTTGAAGTTACGAGGGCAGAAAGTTGAACGGCGCTCAATGTACAGTCACGTGTGTAGCGCTAGGGACAAAAAGTCCTCAAGATTATAAACAGAAAAGTGTGAATTACACGGTTGCTTTGATAATTCATTAAGCCAAGGTTGGGTATTACAAGAAACGCGCCAGTGTACAGCTGAAGGCGCAGAACATCAATGGTTGAAGATGGATTCATTGCGGCGAGAGGCGTCGGTGAAGTAAACACGATGAGAATTAAGTCGACGGCCGCAATTCACGGATTAGCGGAGGTTTAAGACACGAATCAAGAGAGAGCGAACGCGCCAAGAGCCATGGCTCAAAGCCAAACGGATTAGACCCATCGTGAAAGTCACGGCGACGGATCGAGTCCTTCGCCGCGGCGTGTGGCGCATCTCTCAATCGAGGATTGTGTAAAGGTGTGCTGTAAAGCCGAGGTGGAGCCGTTTGCAAACATATACTCTGGATGTCAAGTAGATCTACTTACTCGCAGCAAACATTGTTTACCATAAGAGCCGATACATGAAAGAGAATAACATTTCTATAGATGAAAGAAAAGGCGAAAAAAAAAATGTGTACATTTGGCCAACAAACTGCAATCTGAGAATATACAGTTTAGACTGCAGAAAAGAACATCAATTATACACTAGAGGTGTAATGATAGTAGCAATGTATAAACTTATAATACTTAATATAACTACAGAAATGTACGAAACCCTGGAGAAAACATGAAAGCGGACAGAACTGGGTTAAACATGGCGTGATTGCGCCTCTGAAATCCTTCCTGTCGAAGTTAATGAGGCCCCGATGAGAGGGCTTTTTATGGTCGTCCAATTTGGATTTTTGTTTCCTTCTCACGATCAACATTTAAGAGACCAATTCAACAGATTTCGTGAGTTGTCGAGAGTCCACAAACAACGTTTTATGCCATAGTTCGAGTCAACAGGAGAATGACCGCAGAGAAGCATTGATTGAATTGATTGAAATAAAAAAAATCGCGTGACTTATATAATAAGGAATATACATGGTTTGCAAGATGATCTATAGTGCTTGTATTACTCAGGACTCGATCGTATAAGGGTTAGAATTAAGTATTGCACGGATCTCAGTCTTATAGACTTATAGAGGTATAGGATTCATGTATATCATGTTCAATTCTCGATTTCAGGGAGGAATTTATCCACGCTATTATTCGTACCAACACATCTACATATGTAGTAGTCATCCATTGCAATAATGACATGACATGACATGACATGACATGACATGACATGACATGCATGATACAGACCAGTCTTATAAACTTCAGTCTTCCCGTGTTCTCATAATTAGACCGAATAGAATGTCGATTAAGCCACACCTTATACCGCACATTGTATGTTGTTCATGCATGATTCATGCATGTGCATGAAATGCAGAGTGTTTACTATGCATGAAAAAAAATAAAAACTTTTTTTTATACTCATTTAAAATACTAATTTAGAATGCCTTTATCTGCTCATACCATCAACATCTACCTTGTTCATTGTACTATTACAAAATGAGCCTTATGCATATAATCATGATCTCAAATTCACAGTCATGCTACTTAACTTTTATATTATCGGTTGGTGAATAAACTATACACTCGACGTTTTTTGCATGAGCACCACAAGAAGGGAAAAAATGGATTACATTAAATAGAGTGATACTCTACTTAACCGAAACATATAATCTTATAAATCTAATCCAAAAATGCTCAAAGCCCAGTGACCCCAAGAAATATATTCACTGGGTGATATCATATCCATACAATCAGTTGATACAAGTACTCTGTAGCATTATTATACCAGTGTGAATACTATATAATTATAAATGTAGCATTATATAAGTGCCATATATATTATTCAAAGTTGCATGAACTTCATAATCACGATAATGTACATCAATTGACATTTCACATATTTTTACAAACCCCATTCGCTTGAATCGTCCACTTTCAACTGCCACATAATTGTTCTTGTCTTGCAACTGGTCGAGATTTTCAATTCGAGTTCCTCCGACTGGAGTCCGAATGCTGCGAACTGCTTGACAGCATCGGGTATCAGTAGTTACCGCTTGGAGGAAAGAGTCCCATGTACGAATTCGACGGCGATTCAACACGAATTCTTTGCCAGAGAACTGCGTGTCACCGTTTTTGTAGAGTTTGAATCTCTTAGCACGATTTTGCTCTGTTAGAGCCATTTCACCGGTTGCAAAGTCACTCAATTTCAATATATATCACTCGAAGTCCGTCAGCAAACTCATGTTGTTTACGCCATTGTCAAGGCCTTTCGTCCGGCTGAGGTTTATATTTGGGTGAACGGGGCTATCGACTGCTTGGTTTGCGGTCGTTGCTAAGCGGGTAAACTTTGGAGAACTGCGCGAAGCATTGCAAATCGATTCCCCATCAATTAAACATCAAATTAGAGGCGCCCCACTGGGCTTCATTGCTATTACTGAGCGTTAAGTCAATCACGTGCTTTGATTTAACCAATAATTCACCCACGCGTATTAGTAGCATAATGATCTATCAGAACATCATCTTTATACTTCCGAGCCTGTCGAAGTCAGAAATAGGCGAATTATTAACAACTAATTGCAGTGCTAATTATCAATTAGAAGTAGAATTAGCTGTATCTTAGCCTCTAATTACTGTTTGTATAATTGGCAATGAACGGATGACCTGATAATGATATGTATTGTGTAGGGCACTACCCAGCTACCTAGGCCTTGGATATGAAAGGGTGAACTTATGAAGGGTGATTAATATGTTGATTCTGAACCCCTGGGAATTATACAATAAAGTACCATGTACATAATTTATATGCATAATCAATTACTGCCGTATCACATTCTGGATGGTCCACATGTACTTGCAGATGTTATCACTATACAGATTGGGCCAAAATGAAAACTCTAAAATTTGCTAAAATGTATCAATTATTCCAAAACATAACTACCTGGTATGGATTCGCTATATTATTCTGCGCCCATTAATGCAAAGAAATCAAGTAAAAAGTTAATTTTGAATGAGGGAGGAACATTTAAATGCAAGTGGTGAGTGATCGAGAAGAGAACAAAATCAGGTTAGCCCCTGAACGAGCACTAAAGAGTGCATTCCATTCGTTCTGGTGAAACATCACTGGACGCACAGGCATCGCGCTTCTTGCGAACCTTGATCTTCAAGAATCGTCACCAAAGTTCATCCAACCAGGAAAAGGATCAATTTAATTGAATATAAGTAAAAACATAAATTAATATTTTAACTAATTAACTAATTTCAACTTTTTAACTAATTAACTCTGGCCTTGATTTTAATTCCGCAGGTGATCTTTTCAGTGGGCTTTGCCTTTTTAGATTTCCTTTGCATAAAAAAAATAAAAAAAAATAAATAAAAACAAATACTCTAGTAGTATGCTATTCATCTAATTGGATAATTTTTAATGGAGAGTACTGAATAAGTAACATGATTAACTAAGCCAAATGTCCATAGACTACATACATGTATTGACTGCATATAAAAAGCGGTCTATAAGATGCACCGTCTGAATTCACACATTGCGCTTGTCAACATAAACCGACACTATCAATCATTGAATGAAAGTCAGAACTTTTTTGAAAACCCGGAAAGGGGGCAATTCTCAAATTACATTGGATACTTCGTTGCTAAGGTCCGGTGTTTCCCGTGGCGTGAACACACCCTGTGCTGGTGAACCTGTGGCCTGAGATGGTCCATCATGGGTCTGAGGTCATTTGTGCAATTGTGACGTCATATCATGCATCAATTTGAAACGGAGCTCTTTGTCCATCAGTTTGAATATTTCATGAACACGGTGGATCATTCGCCCACGAGAGCCATCGGCAGCAATAAAAGTCCATTGTGTAGCACCCAGTTGGCCGCTCCAACCGAACATTTGAAGATGAGTTCCACTGTCACGTGCCCGGGGTGGGCAGGACACACATTCTCCGTCTAATTGGCCAGCATCGCGATCCAGTCCCTGTAGTAGGCAGCCTTTTGGGCTAGCCAAGGAATGCCGAACTGCTCTGGATACGTGAAGTGGCCGCTGGTCGACGGAGAACTCCCCGATTTCCAACGAACACTTGCTTTTATTGGGGAAATCGAGAACAGATGGAGATTCATTCGAGGGTGCGGGCGTTTTACAGCCCCACCTTTACAACATGAGGTTACATAACACATGGTAAATACATCAAATCAGGTGTCACAGGTGGTCAAGCAAAATGAGAAAGTAATTAAATATTTGAATTGGTTTGGGGACAGGGGTAACCGCGACACCACGATCTACGAGACAGACTGGTGGTGTGGCCGTCGTCTGCATGCTCGTTAGACAATAATAAATGTCTAAATTAAATTAACAAAGCGTCCGCCCTGAATTGTGCGTCGCCCTTCAACGTACGTAGATCAACGCTCAGAGAAAAAACATGTTACGTAGCAATTTCGCAATTCAGGCCCGGATGTCGGACATAATACATAATTATGTACTTGAAAACGAGCATGATTCGTATTGATTTGTATCGCCACCAAGTTAAAAGGATACAGCACCTAAGAAATATGGAATGATGTATGATAATCGCTGAAACACCATGACAACATCGATGAATGAGCTGGATTAGCACCCTTAAAAATATAATATATCTTTAGCACATAGGATGCTTGGCCGCATAAGATGTGGCCAGGCCCAACTGGTGACGATCCGCTTCGAAATCGACATACATGTCAATTTCAGTCTTGCGTAGAGAGAAAACATTTTTTTTCACCCAAAAATCACCCAAATATTGACGTGTCGATTTCATTTTGTCGATGAAAAATATGTATCCACGCCGCCGCCGAAATCTAAATTTAGGAGTGCTCAGGAGATGTTGGTTGCAACATGGCAATATGATACATGTATATCGATTTAAAAGTTCGCTTAAATAAGTTGGCCCGAGCTCATTAATAAACTAGTATTTAAAATGAGGCATATTAATTTGATATAAATGCGGAATTTAACAGGTAGCCAGTATTTTATTATGGTGAAGTGATGCTGCAATAGTGCTCAAATTTGGCACTAATTAATAATCTTTTAGCAAATTTAGGCTCCGTCTTATCTTTTCTGGGGGCTGCGATGGCGCAGTGTTGGCACTCTGGCCTAGCGTGCAGAGGGTCGTGGGTTCGATGGTTGGGCAACTTGCCAGGGTCGAATTTCGCGGCCTGAAAACCCTCAAGTTCACCACAGCATGACACATTGCATAATGTCAAAATGTGGAACCTGGTTGGACAGTGATTTGTGTTCCATTAAACAGGACTGTGTCTTCATGGCAGCAAGCGCCTTGCTTGTATGCTCCCTGGGGAGTTGAGTTTGTGTTGGTTTGATGGGTCCAATAACCAGAGGAAGCATTGTGAAACCAGAGAGGCGGACATTGTCTGGGATCTAAGACTATAAAATCCACTTTACTACACTATTACTTTCTTATTTTACTCACATTATATTATATTATTATAGCATGAATTTTATGTTGGATATATGTGTATTTGATTTCACTTCGGACACACTTCTTCGACTCGTGATTGGACAGTCCAAATTTCATCCATTCAGAATCGTTTAATTCATGCCAATACGCCTGCGCACTGTTACACCACAACCGCTACAAATTTAGTGCGAATTGATGAGAACTGCATTTTTGATGACACAGTAGACCCCGGAGCCGCCGCCGATATGTACTAACCGCCGCCGATTGGACGGTTAGCCAGCCGCCGCCGATTGGTGCCGTCGACCAGCCGCCATCAGCCGACACTGTCATCAGCGGCTCTCAGCCGATTCAATCCAAATATTTTACATTCAGTTTTACAAGAAGTTATCATTTGTACAAGTCTTTATTTTGTTTAGAGTATTGTTTATATATTTACTATCTGAGCTATTCGTGGAAGTAGATTTTACTCAGTTTGTTCCAATAAAATTAATTTAATGATTTATATCATATACTGTATGTATACCCATACTTATACTGGAGTTGTCTCAAAATATATCGGACTGACATAAGATGCGCAGTTTGCGTACTACGGTTAATGTAAAACATTCCCTTATGAATCGATCAATGGTTGCTAGCTACATGAATATTTTTGATAGGTCTATTTGCCTAGTATTAATCCTACCTTTTTTCATTGATTGTACTATTATAACAGCACTGCCGAACCCTAAAACAATTTGTATTGGCTTTTCATGCCTTTTTGTTCATAACACTGCTTGCCAACATGCATTGTTTTTGTCGGTCTGAAAAAATAGTGGAATTTGATTATTTTATTTGCAATTAGTTGAGCTATTGATTTCCCCTTTACTCCACATGTTAAACCTCTTGTTGTGAGAAGGAACCGTGCCTTGCAAAATGAAAATAGCACGAGTTATATCATATTGTTCAAAAAAGGTTCCCCGAAAGAAATTTTCAACTACAGACATATTTTTCTCTTGCCCGTGTTCTAAAAATTCTTGAGAAACTAGTCCACAAAAGATTGTACGATTACTTGTTGGACAAAAATTTCCTATCTCCCATCATTTTGGCTTCCAACCAGGCAGAAACACAACCCAAGCACTGGTATCAGTAGTCGACAGAATCAGCAGAGCATTAATTTAAGCAGGGTGAAGTCACCATAGGTGTTCTGCTTGACTTTCAAAAAACATTTGACACCATACAACACAAAATAATTCTCTCCAAGTTTTTGAGGCATGGAATCCGCGGCCGGCTCCCCTCATCGTTGGTTCACTACTTATCGGGACGTCAACAAAGGGAAATTAAAATTTTAATGACTGTACTTCTAATGGCTGTACTGATTCAATTTCTTGTGGTGTCCCTCAGGGTTCCATCCTTGGTCCTTTATTGTTTCTGTTACATTAACGATGTCACTTCTGTCTCTGAACGTATGCATTTTACTCTCTTTGCTGATCATACTAACGCTTTCATCTCTGCTCCAAATGTCGACGCAGTGATGACTGGTATGAACGAGGAATTAAGGCGATTTAACATCTGACTCAACGTAATTTGTTATATTTTTGACATTTTGCATACATTATAATAAACTATTCTATCATATATATTTATCCTATCTATCCTATATATGTAACACAGAGGTTGCCCAACAATTGCAATCCGAGTCATCAAAAACGGCGAATGTTTGATTCAAGATCCTGATGCAACAACTCATTTGGTTCGCCATCCTCTTTCCTCTTCCAGCCTGTTCCTCTAATTGCTTCCTCTTCCCGCTGCATATATTACTTAGAAGTTCTTAGAACCCAGCTGAATTTGCAAACAAAGTGATAATGGTGATAATGATGTTCATGGAGGTTTATGAAACGCTGTAAATGTCTTGAACTTGAGTAAAGCAAGAGAGTGTAACTAAGTGGGGCATTCATGGGATTTGGAAATCGTTCGATCTTAAAATCACCACATCAGTATATGTAGAGAGTACATGAGTATGTACACTCGTTTGTATTAACTGCTGGCATCGTTATACATATAGAAGGATATAGCACCCATTGCCAAGCCACTTTAAGCCGCTGCTAGCCGCCGATCGCAATGCTGAGCCGATATCTCTGATTGATGGAGCGGCTTAAGCAGCTAGCCGGTCATTTTTACTTCAGCCAGCCGATTATGGCCAATTACAATCGGCTCCGGGGTCTATGACACAGGCACACACCGATGACTGGTGGTATCTCATTAGCTGCTATTTATAGTAACATTTAGTCAACATGGTCGTATTCAGCAAATACTGTGAATTCATTTTCACTCGCCTCGCCTTGTGAGCCATCTTGGGAATTCACTCCCAATGACGTCATGTGAAATCTAGTGAAATGGATGTACCAAAATAGGGGTGATTTGTCATCGGTGTGTGCGGGTGCTTCTTTTCAGTAGCGCCGGAGACCAGTGAAATCAGAGACGTCATGCAAACATTTTTTTGATTGTTGATTTCCACCAAGATGAAGCTATATTATTGCATATTACCAGACGCAAAGATTCACGACGGTTTATTCGGATTAATAGACCGACCAGTCAGTCGGTTTTAGTACAACACGGTCACGTGACCCGGAGATCGGAGTTTCAAGCAGTAATATGTAAATACTCTTACTCATACTTAATATGAGTATTAACATATCAGTCGTTTAGGTAGACCCGAAACAACGAATGGAAAAATCATAACGTATTCACATTCCGCATTTCCCTTGTTAAGATGGAGTCATAACGCCCACGAATGACAATCAGCCGACGCCGTGCGAGCCATACGCAGAGACAGCACCACTTTTAGCAATGCCAATATTTGAGTTATCAAATCCTCGAGTTTTAGAAATATGTTAATTTAGAAGCCTATTCAACTCCAATTTACAGGAGAATGTAAGGAGGGTATTATTTCCACATCAGATTAAAAAGATGAAATTCAAAATTCAGGAAAATTACTAGCACAAACAAAATTTGCTCTCGAATGGCGTTTATTAATAAAGGACGAAACCTAAGAGCTGATTTCATGGACTCAAATATTGAAAAAAAAAAAAATAAAAATAATGAAAGGAAAGAGAGCCAGCTAACAGAATCCTTTGGTAGATCGAAGTTTGTGCAATTAAATCTCTCTTCCGAAAGAGAAGATTGAAACGCATTGAGACAGCAATAGAACTAAATAAGTAAAATAATGAGTGGATCAAATCCCGATAATTAACTAACCAAAGAGTGAAACAAAAAGCGTTTAATTATGGCCGCTGAATGACTCAAGTACAATAGGACTCTGGGGAGAAAATAGTTTCTTTTGATTCGGATTAACAATCACTAAACCTGTTCATCTGCATAAGCAAAGCAAATTGCGACACAGCTGAAGAGAATTAAGCACAATTAGAAAGAAAAAAGCACAATGAAAATAATTTAGAAAGCGATATTTCTTTCAAAAACGACGACACAAGAATAACGAGAGTCGGGCGACTATACGTCGTAGTGCTCCTTGGTCTTCTGGAGAAGAGCGTCACATGATTTCTTGGCGTCTCCTAGCAACATGCTCGTGTTCTCCTTGAAGAAGATCGGGTTGTCGACAGCAGCGTACCCAACGCCCAGACTCCTCTTCATCACGACGACCTAAGAGGACAAAGAACGCATGAAATAAACATGATTCAACTTGCACCCAGCAGCAGCACCTGTCCCGAGAGCCACACACGGATGACTGGCATGCCGGCAATGATAGAGTTGGGGTCCTCTTCAGCTGCGGAGTTCACGGTGTCGTTGGCTCCCACAACCAGGGTGACGTCAACGTCAGGCATGTCATCGTTGATCTCTTCCATCTCGTGCACAATGTCGTACGGCACTCCAGCCTCAGCCAGAAGCACATTCAACTGACCAGGCATGCGTCCTGTAAATGACCTATTAAAAACCACAAAAAGCATCGCACAAATCACACTGACCAGCCACGGGATGGACACCAAAGCGGACGTTCTTTCCCTTGGACCTAAGCAGGCTGACCAGCTCGGCAATCGGGTACTGAGCCTTGGCGACGCACAAGCCGTAACCAGGAACAATCATGATGTTCTGAGCCTCAGTCAGCATCTCAACAGTCTCAGCCGCGTTGCACTCCGTGTGCGTTCCCGTGATCTTCATGGCCTCTCCGCCTGCGTACGATGAAGTTCCGAATCCTCCCAGGATCACGTTGGGGAGCGATCGGTTCATGGCGACGCACATGATGTAAGAGAGGATGGCACCGGAACTGCCGATCATGGCTCCCACGACCGTCATCAGGTTGTTGTTCAACATGAATCCTTCAGCACACAAGGCCCAGCCGGAGTAGCTGTTGAGCACAGTGATCACGACAGGCATGTCAGCCCCTGTAGCGAGAGAAGCAACGAGGGTTTCACTGATTGAATTAGTCGTTTCATGGAAGCATGAATTTGGTGAATGACCTCAGATAGCTGCGTATCCTACCACCGAGCACAAGAGTGGACGACCTGTCACATACAGTATCCACTCTCGTTGCTGATGGGACAACAGCCCACATTTCACGGCTGTTTTCAGGACCCCTGCACTTTCATCACCGATCTCCCTATTCAACAGTATTCATGTCCCAACACAATTCAGTATGCAAAACTAGAAGACCAGATATGACCATGGATTCATGGTGGTAAATTACGGAAATGTTTTTGAAAATCATAAACTCCATCTGGACTGAATTCAAAAATTGGAAAAGCAAATTATTCACAATGATTTGCAACTGTAAGTTTGTACTAACCGCCAGTCAAATTCTATCTGTGAAATTCTCAAGTTAAAGAAGAAAAAAAAAAGATGTAAAGAATGAAGATCTCATGTGATGGATTTCAACCACAACACAGCAACCTCTCTTCTTCCGTTCAATGTAGCAAACATAAAAATTGTAAAGGTCACGACACAAAGACCAACCAAAGAGTGTGTCTGCAAATTTGCACATAAAGCGCTTTTTGAGTATTGACTCAGCCAGGAATCTTGTGCTGGAAGAACTTGTTACATGTATAAGGATTGAGCACAACTCTAAACTCAAAATATCTGTACATTATGACCTTGAATGACCTCAGATAGCTGCGTATCCTACCACCGAGCACAAGAGCGGACGACCTGTCACATACAGTATCCACTCTCGTTGCTGATGGGACAACAGCCCACATTTCACGGCTGTTTTCAGGACCCCTGCACTTTCATCACCGATATCCCAACACAGTAATTTACACCATCATTACAATGTGAATCAAAGTAGACCTATGAGCAAGGTTGCTCTAAATCACTGACCTCCAATAGCCATAGTGAGAGTGATGCCCATCACAGAGGAGAGGGCGGTCGTGGTGCCCAACATGCTCATGCCCACAGTGGGGTCGTTGCTCATCATGTAGTAACCCATGGCGCCCACATTGCCAGCCATCAGAGCGGCGTTCAGCATGTGACGGCCAGGCAGCATCAAGGGATCAGACTTCAGCAGACCTGAAGACAAACAAATTCAAGACATTTCTCAACCCTAGAGGTCAAGGAGAGGTCAAATATTTTACCTTGGAGTTTGCCAAAAGCAACCAGAGAGCCAGTGAAAGTGACACCACCGATGTAGGTTCCCAGGAAAAGGGCTGTCTTCATGACGGATGCAGCAGGGTCAGTGTCAAAGTGAGGCTGCTCAGCCATGTGGTTGGCAACGCACGTGATCACAGCAGCCGCGCCCACAAGCGAGTGGAAAAGGGCGACCATCTGAGGAAGGTCAGTGACCTCGAGGCGCTTGGCCATGATGGCACCGATGAGGCCACCAGTGCCCATGCAGCCCATCATCTGAGCCAGCACGTCAGGGGCTGGGTTGAGCAGACCGACCGTGGCAGCCAAGCCAGAAGAGACTCCGATCAGACCAAGGTTGTTTCCAATACGACAGGTGTCCTGACGAGAGAGACCAGTTAAGGCACCCACGCAGCACAGAGAGGCGGCTAAGTAGGTCATCTGGTGAATGTGGGGGTAAGCGCCCATGCTGTTGGCCAGGAAGTAGCCGCCGAGGAAAGATCCGGAGGGGATCAGATAGAGGTAGTTGTACTCCGGGGGGTCATCTGCAAGGAAGCCGTCAACACACGACTCCAAAAAAAAAAGTAGAGAGGAGACTAACCGGGACGCCTGAACATGTCGAGCATTCTCTTGGTGACGAGGAAACCGCCTCCGATGTTGATGGATGAGATGAAGGCAGCGGCCGCAGCCAGACCCTGGATGGTGTTGGAGGGCATGATGCCCCCGCCCATAAGCAGCAGACCCCCAACCGCCGTGATTCCAGAGATGGCGTTAGTGACGGACATGAGGGGCGAGTGCAGAGCGGGCACGACGCCCCACACAGTGTGGTATCCCACGATTCCAGAGAGGCCAAAGGTCGTCACCATGGTAGTAAACGCGGGGGTGGGGGCGATCACCCCGAGACCCAGGACGGAGCTCAGACCAGCGGTGTACATCAACGAGTCCTTCATCGTGTTCCCAAAGTAGTTCGGCTCAACCTTCTCGAGGGCAGCGGCGGCAGCGGCAGCCTTGGAGGGTGGGGGGGTGGGGTCAATGATGGCTGGGGGAGGCCACAAGAGTTTGCCCTTTGAAAAATGAAGAGAATCTTAAAAAAACAAGAAACCGATTAAAATAAACATACTTTATCCAAGACCATGGAGCCACGAACTACGTCATCCTCCAGTGTTGGGTTATAGTGGTCCTTCTCGCCTGGTTAAGTGAAATCATAAATTGAGATTTCTCAGGAATTGCAGCCATACCGAAAGAGAGCATCATCTTGCTGACGTTGTTTGCATACAGGGTGCTGGATTGCGTTGGCAGGCGGCTCGGCAGGTCAGTGTACATTGTGTAACCAATGTGCGTCACATCCTTGTAGACGTATTCTTCTCCGGGGCGAGTAGTTTCGATGTTCCCTCCAGCCTCAGCGGCCAAATCAACGACCACGGAGCCAGGCTTCATTGACTCAATCATCTCGCGGGTGATCAGCACTGGGGCCTTCTTGCCGGGGATCAGAGCTGTACTGATGAGGATGTCGACCTCTTTGCACTGCTTGTGGAACAGTTCCATCTCAGCCTTAATGAACTCGGGCGACATCTCCTTGGCGTAACCTCCCGCACCCTCTCCGGATTCCTAAAGCGCAAAATACAAGTGAGACGTTACTATAGCGACCAGGCACTCACTTCGTAGTTG
Organism: Capitella teleta; assembly: GCA_000328365.1. NCBI lineage: Eukaryota > Metazoa > Annelida > Polychaeta > Capitellidae > Capitella > Capitella teleta. The sequence continues at coordinate 112,433 of KB298648.1, read as the reverse complement.
AGTTCCAAAAACTCAGCTCCCATTGATTGAACTTGCTCCTTGACGGCTGCCCTGGTGTCGAACGCCCTCACGATGGCCCCCATGTTCTTAGCTGTGCCCATGGCAGACAGACCGGCAACGCCACCTCCGATGACCAGGATCTTCGCAGGAGGGACCTTTCCAGCAGCCGTGATCTGGCCGGTGAAGAAACGACCGAAGCTATTGGCAGCCAGCAGGACGGCTTTGTAGCCAGCGATGTTGGCCATGGAGCTGAGCGCATCATATGTCTGGGCTCTGCTGATTCTGGGGACGCAATCCATGGCGAAGACTGTAGACTTCCTGGCAGCAAGAGCATCAACCAGCTCCTTATTCTGAGCGGGATACAAGAAGCTGTAGAGCGTGTTCTGCTCCCTCAGGGCTGCCACTTCCTGCATGTTGGGCTTCTGCACTTTGAAGACAATGTCAGACTGGAACGCATCTTTTGTGGAGACGACTTTAGCTCCTGCTGCTTCGTACTCTGCATTGGAGAATTTAGCGCCAATTCCAGCGTTCTCTTCAATGTTCACGGAGAAGCCTTTCTTGATGAGCGTAGCGCAGGTGGCGGGGACAAGAGCAACCCTCTTCTCAAGGTTCAGGGTCTCCTTTGGCACACCGATGGTGAGGTTGGAGTAAGCCACGCCAGGAATAACCTCTGGAGCCTCTTCAGCCGCACGGAAGTAGCGCTTGGTGCTACGAAAGCCTCTGCGACACGATTGCTGGGCCAGCTTAGAGACCTGGTCACCCAGGTTCTCTACCAGGCATGCAGCCTTCTGCAAGCGGAACATGTTCCTGCTTACTGGAAAAAAATAATAGAAGAAAGGGGTTAATTAAATCTAAGTAGCATTATTAAAGAATGAACATTGAACAATGAAAAGTATATTCTTCAATTCTATCTATCATCTCTAGTCTATTATCTATATTGATATGATTTATAAATCACCTTTTACTTTAGGCTTGACTTTGTGACACTGATTAATCCCTCCAAAAAAAACTACAAAAAAGCTACAAGAATCGAGGTATGGAGGTTGTTGGTAAGGCAAATATGCATAATTAAGACGGTAGTCATTGGGCCCTGGATCGGACCAGTGCCAGAGAGTCTTAGATATCTAGAATGGATTATAATCGTAATGCCATTCACCCAGGCTCATTCAACCAATGAAAGATCAATCCTAAATTCAGACTACAACTTAATAAAAGTAGGACAGTATAATGAGTATTCACGGTATTGACATAAATTTCAGTCATTATAATCTTGTGCAACATTATGAATGCAAAATCCGGCTCAAGTCAAAGAGAGTGACCTTCCAGCTGATATCCAGGTAACAAATCTGGGACTAATCTACGAATCAACCGGCCTAGGCCTCGAGGTCCTTGAACACGTTGCTCGGCGCAGGTCTTTTGTATTTTTTGCAAATTCAACCATATGACCTTGGGGCGTCCGACTTCACACAGTAAAAGCAAGGGTAAAGACGGATACGAGAACTTAATAATTTTAGAAGGGTAATTGTCAAATACTTATAAATGAAATCACTCCAATGACAACTGACCTTTCGCATAAGACAAAGAGAAAAATACAAGAAATCTTCCCACTAGTTTCGGCCCCAACCAGCAACCAAAAGCGCCACGAATGGGAACCCTGGGTAAGCAATGCCGAGTCCTGTCCAATCACAAACGAGATCATGTTGAAAATCAGGTCAACGGTGACGTCATGATGCTTGCAATGTGAACTCTGATTGGTCGACGTGCATGCAAAAAACAAGAGGGGAATCCTCCTTGTTTGCCGAATGTACTCGTCCAACGGAGGGAGGGTAGCTTAGTATTCAACAATTATATGCAATATTCTATGATTATATGCGATTAATACCCTTTAAAATATGTTTTTAACAATTATTAGGTTTCGAAGATAATTTAAAATTCAAAGCTAGGCGGATTTTATTAAACGAATAAATCGCCCTTGTAGATCTGAAGGGCATTGGACGAGTCAACATCCCTTCTTGTAACCTATATAGACTCCTCCGTTGTCCGTATCTTCTGCGAAAATGGCAGGCAGCGTGGCTAACTTCTCCAGGCTTTTGGCTCGTTCGGCTTCTCAGCAGCGAAATATTGTTGCTCCTGCGGCATTATGCCAGCATCAGAGAAAGCAATGTAGGTATCTTTAATTGCCATTCAAATTTGTGATATTTTGTGTGTTTTGGGCAATTTTTCGCTGCATTGACTGTTTGTCATTGAAGTCGAACAAGAAGCTTTGCATCTGAAAACTGAGTTCTAGGAAAGCTGGTATTTAATCAATGTGAACATCAATGTCAGCGCTTTTCGCTCTCAAGTGCTATTTTTCAAGTCTTCTGTTAACTGGATGCCACACTTTATTATGGTCTTCAATTTTCCGTTTTTACAATATTTATGGCAACGTGGACCTCTGTGCGCGGCCAATGGCAATCAGCCGCGGTGCACGAGAGGGGGAAAAAAATGGAGGGTACTCGGGGTTTTCGCTGTGACCCCTAACCTTGAACTGAACTTTAACCTTTTGAACCCCGGGAATAACCAGACTAAGCTTTACTTGAGCCTCTATTTCTTGCTTCTCGTTGCTACTTCTAAAAGTCTTTTTGACCTCTTGCCTTGAATTTACCACAGTTATCAATTAATAATGTATAAATGAAGATAATGGATTTTATGGCATTCATTCAGGCCTCTCTAACTGTCCAGTTACAAGTTCGCTTTTGAAGTTTGTTGTAATGTTGCAAATGTACTTATGCAAACTAGCCAAAATTTTGTTATTTGAACTGGCTTTCATTAGATTGACTCTAGATAACTGACATACTACATACAGCGAGCCCTATGAGGTATACAGACCTCGCCCGAGAATCTGTGCTAGACTCTAGACAACTTGGCAATTGTATAATTAGTGATTACGATACTTCTACTGGGAACTATAATGTTTAGACATGTGGCCTATTTGCAGCAGGAATCCAAATCCAGAAATGGTGTCAAATTACTGTGGAATCTTGACTTAGAAGATAGAACAAAACTCTGAAGGCTTTATCAAATAGCTGACAGATTGCCCATACTGGCCATTGGGAATTCTTGGCACTCGAGTTATGGTTATGTTGTCTGTAAACACATATGTTAAGCAAAGTTGCTTTGACTTAATACGATTTGTATGACATAACATGATGATAACTGCGTGTAAGAAATGGTTCATGGTTACCAGCCAACGCTGGATCAGGGCGTCCAAGGTCAAGGTTCAGATCAAGTGACTGGGTCACCAACCTAAAAGTGAGATGTCAGCAGAGCTTGCTGCTATAAATAGTATTGAATACCTTGGCGCTGGTGGGCGGGGCACATAAATTAATCAATTTCTGGTTTGATAGAAGTCGGGAGGTGCGTTTAATTAGGAGGGTGCTTATAACCAAGACAGTATGTGTTATGATTGTCTTATTGAATCTTGTGGGTGAATTTAGATTATGCATTGGAAATTAAATTTCATATTTGACAATGAAACATGGAGTTCATGAATAATATGTCCTAGGCTTATGTTCTTTGAGGAATAGTAACTTATTGAGTGTACTTCAAATCTTTATTCAATTGAGTCAATCTCATGGCCGTAGCAATTCTCGTGTTCCTCATTTAATTGCTTTAAGTAAGCCTACACAGCTTCTTGTAATTATTTCAGATTTTGAGCTGATTTTGGTGAATAATTTAGTTGGCCCACTAATGCCACTAATTATTTCATTCATTATCGCAACTTGACATTCAAGTGAAGCATGCTCTTAAATGTAGGATGTAGGATAGTCAAGTGATACTTGTATAAATTTAATGATTAGAGATTGTGAGTAATGCTCTTACTAATACACAGGCGTTCGGTTTACTTAGCTCTACCATGAAATTGATTGAAATTATCATTTTCGAGAACTTTCTTGAATTTCAATATTCGTTAAGTGTCGAACTGTGTCTTTGAGTGGTACTGACTTTAATTCTTTCTTGTGTTTTTTTGCTTCTCTTAGATGGAATTACTTGAAATAACGAATGACAATTTTGTTACAGATTCCACTGGGAAGCGAGTGAAGGTGGCCAATCCGGTCGTTGAACTGGATGGAGATGAGATGACGCGCATCATCTGGTCGTTCATCAAGGAACAGGTACGACGATTGCACTCTTGACTGAGAAGGAAAAGCAATCAGATAACATTCGTAGAGTTCCACTTGTGTGGGAGATGGCACTTATCGAGAAATATGAGTGATATGTATAGAACTTCAAAGCCTCTTATCGCGTTATCAGTGATAGTTTATTGAGGTGTTCCGTTGACCTTGTCTTTATTCTTTTGAACACATAAAATGACGTCATTGCTAATTTGATATCACTAAAACCTGTAGCACACTCCTGTTTTTCTCTGTACTGTCCCAGTTAATCTATTAATAGCGTATAAAGTCTATTTAAAGAAACCACATGCCTGATGCTTGTGATGATGGGCGTTACACTGATTTCTGTGTGATGATGGAGTTCTGTTTCCGCAGCTGGTTTTCCCATATGTGGATGTGGATGCCCATTACTATGACCTGGGTCTGCCTCATCGCGACGCCACGGACGATCAGGTCACGATCGACTCTGCTCTGGCCATGATGAAGCACAACGTCGGCATCAAGTGCGCCACCATCACCCCTGATGAGGAGCGTGTGGAGGAGTTCAAGCTGAAGAAGATGTGGCTCAGCCCCAACGGAACCATCAGGAACATCCTGGGGGGCACCGTGTTCAGGGAGCCCATCATCTGCAAGACCATCCCCCGCCTCGTGCCTGGATGGACGAACCCCATCGTGATTGGTCGTCACGCCCACGGTGATCAGGTATGCGTGATCTGAAGCGGAGGATTCTCATCAGTGACTGGTGTCTTTGTCTTTCCAGTACAAAGCAACTGACTTTGTTGCCCAGGGTAACGGCAAACTGGAGTTGACCTTCACGCCAGAGGACGGCAGCGCGCCCACTGTGATGCCTGTGTTTGATTTCAAGAAGGGCGGTGGTGTCGGCATGGCCATGTACAACACGGATGAGTCGATTGCCGGTTTCGGTCACGCTTGCTTCCAGTACGCGCTTAAGAAGAAGTGGCCTCTGTACTTGAGCACCAAGAACACCATCATGAAGCGTTACGACGGTCGTTTCAAGGACATCTTCCAGGATATCTATGAGGCGTATGTTTCTCATTTGTAATTTCGTGCATTTGTGCTAAGGTCTCAGATGTTTTTTAAAGCGAGTATAAGAAGGACTTCGATGCGGCCGGCATCTGGTACGAGCACCGTCTCATTGACGACATGGTTGCCCAGGCGCTCAAGTCTGATGGTGGCTTCGTGTGGGGCTGCAAGAACTACGACGGTGACGTGCAGTCGGATGTGGTCGCTCAGGGCTACGGCTCACTCGGCCTCATGACCAGTGTGCTCATGTGTCCTGACGGCAAGACCGTGGAGGCTGAGGCCGCTCATGGCACAGTGACGCGTCATTACAGGGAGCACCAGAAGGGCAACGCCACCAGCACCAACCCCATCGCCAGCATCTTTGCCTGGACCAGAGGTTAGTGAGCAAAGTGAAGTGAGGCCTTCAGTGCATTTGGGTCATTCAGGTTTGGAGCACAGAGCCCTGCTGGATAACAACCCTGACCTGACCCGCTACTGTCAGCTGATGGAGAAGGCGTGCGTTGACACCGTTGACAACGGAAAGATGACAAAGGATCTCGCAGGCTGCATCCATGGATTGAAGAAGTGAGTTCTGATGAGGTTTTGTTTGGGTTTGTTATTATTGTTTGGTGCAGACACACTCTTTGATTGGTCTTTGTGTCGTGACCTTTACAATTTTTATGTTTGCTACATTGAACGGAAGAAAAGAGGTCGCTGTGTTGTGGTTGAAATCCATCACATGAGATCTTCATTCTTTACATCTTTTTTTTTTTTTTTTTTTTACTTGAGAATTTCAGATAGTTTGATCCCGCGTCTGAATCATTTAGTCCAGATGGAGTTTATGGTTTTCAAAAACATTTCTGTAATTTACAACCATGAATCCATGGTCATATCTGGTCTTCTAGTTTCGCATACTGAATTGTGTTGGGACATGAATACTGTTGAATAGGGAGATCGGTGATGAAAGTGCAGGGGTCCTGAAAACAGCCGTGAAATGTGGGCTGTTGTCCCATCAGCAACGAGAGTGGATACTGTATGTGACAGGTCGTCCGCTCTTGTGCTCGGTGGTAGGATACGCAGCTATCTGAGGTCATTCAAGGTCATCGTAAGGATTTTGTTCAAACAGACTTTTGACAATTTACATCTCTGTGGCAGTCTATGCCACTTGTACACAAGTTCTACTCTTATAAACTCCAGGTTGTTCCAATAGCGTTTTGTGTGGAAATTTGCAGACACACTCTTTGGTTGGTCTTTGTGTCGTGACCTTTACAATTTTTATGTTTGCTACATTGAACGGAAGAAGAGAGGTCGCTGTGTTGTGGTTGAAATCCATCACACGAGATCTTTATTCTTGACATTTCTTTCGATGTTTTGTACATTTTCTTCTTGTGTTTCAGTGTGACGACCGATCACTACCTGAACACAACAGACTTCCTGGAAGCCATCAAGGAACAATTTGACAGAGAGTGGAAGTAGACGAGAGACACCTAGATGTCTGCGCCTTTATTCCCTTGTAAAATCACTTCATCCAACTTAGCAATGCTTTGCAGCCATTTTTCACAAGATCTGATTCACTTTTTTTTTGTCTCCAAAAACCTTTTCAACAATTGCAATCAAAAATTTAAAATCGTGCCGGGCATTTATTTTGCAGCAACCATGGTGTTTAAGTGGCGCATTAAAATGCAAAGTAGTTTTTGTTTGAACAGTTATTTGCAGATTTAAAGCTGTTCTATCTATCTTAATTTATATGATCTCTTTCCTTCCATTATTTTGATTCATTGAAAACAGCTATTGTTGTAATAATTATTTTCCTTTTTTTTTTTTTTTTTTGGCAGAATCAAATCTTTTGTGCTTTTGCACAGAGGTGAATGGCTTTTTCTGTTTTATGTACTTAAATAAATCTGTACTCATCAGATACCTGTCCTTTTATTTTTTTTATTAATTTCTTTCAGGAAATGCGGAAAAAAAAAAATTCATTATGAATCTTTTTCCTAAATTTATTTTTGTCTAAGGAATTAAAATATTCTGGAGGCCCTCCAGTTCCTGGTAATATTTGTTTCATGATATCTTCAAGGCCTCTTTTTTTTTTTCATTGTATGAATTCAGCTCACGATTATACAATATATAAGATTAATTTTTTTTTTTTTAAGAAAAGTGTTGCAGTTTGTTATGACTGATTTTATATCATTATTGCGTCATTGTAAGGTGGTTGTGTAATCTGTTACCGTGGCAACCGTGTAGGCCAGAGTAACTAGGAATCATTCCATGTATGCAGCATTGTAAAGGTAACCTACTTGAGTAGGTTCGTTAATCCGGCCTCAATTTACTGAAGAGGCCAGATATACAAAGTTCTCATCTGTGGTATTAATCTCGGGTGGATAACATGACGCCGGATTTAAAAACATTTGCGAACATTCCTTTTTAGTTTAGCATTTAATGCCAAATTAATTATACATGTACCTGTATGAAAAACATTGAAACTAACCCTTAACCTTACGGAAGAAGACCTGAAATGAAGCTTTGGGACTGAAGCTGACTGAGCCACAGAATAAAATGGAACAAAAGCCAAAGAATCGAGCTACATGAATATTTTATTGCTTTTTACAGATGCTTATTTTGTTGCAATAAGCAATCTCAGATGAAGCACCGCTATTTTTAAGTTCACATGGTAACTAAGAGTTCTTTCATCTCCCGCACACGAGGAGCACAAGATATTCCCAGGATCCGTTTTACTTCCAGTTGGGAACCTGGACAATGGGACAAAACACTCCTTCAGGTAAAAAAGGGAATAATCATGTCGTACAAAATGAGAATACATCTGTTAAGTATAAATGCTAAAAGGAAGACACTAATTATGGCTGAGTAATAGTGAGTATATGGTTATTCTATGGGCTATGAAGGTAATGCTATACATGAAATGAATGTAATGAAGTTAAAAAAAGCATAAATCTAACAGGAGAATATTTTTTTTAAAAGCACTTTTTTGTTCAAATAACATAACTAAAACAATAACAAAAAAAAAAAAAAAAAAAGAAAAAAACTAACAAATACAAAAATAATCAGGGTTTTCTTTTTAAGTAGGTTTCAATGGCACAGGGTATTTTTTACTTTTTTTTTTTTTTTTGATATAATAAATCATTTTAGAAAATAATAAATGCTAGCAAAGTAACCAAGCAGAGATAGCATCTCTTGGCGCGAAAAAAAAAAAAAATAATAATAATACAGTAGAAAATTCTGTAAATCATTGATGATATGAAGTCAAGAGGAAATTTGATTCGATGGTTTGGTGGATTAAAACAATTTTGTGGTTGTGTGTAAGCACCAAGAATAATGAAAAAAAAAAATGAAAAAAAAGAAAAACTAACAAAAAGGAAGCAACAGAAATAATACGCGACTTTTGAGATCGCCAAAAAAAAAAAAAAATCGAGATGATATAACAAAAAAAATATATATATAAAGCCTAAAGCATTAACATGAGATGTGTGCATAGATGAATGACGGCTGCTCCTCTCCATAACCAAATATGGCAGTCAAAAGAGTTATAAGATATCCGAGTATACGAAGCATCATGCTGGATCCTCATCCTCCTCCTCTTGTGGAGCAGGTGGAGGATGAATTGGTTGAGGAGCAGGAGGAGGAGGTGGAGGAGGGGGAGGACTAGTGGAGGAGAGCACAGAGTTAGGGGTGCTAGAGGCACGTCTCTTGGCTCGACCCAAGTCAATCAGAGTTTCGAAACACTCGGACTTGCGCTTCAGTTCTCGCTGCTTTTGCTCCGATTCTGCGACGTGTTTCTTGAGAACTGAAAGACGAGTTAATTTAATTAGGGCGTTAATCGACGGGTGTGGTAGCTACGTTCGATATGATTGCTGAGGTCTTCCTTCTCTCGCTCCGTTTGTGATTTCGCTTGAGCTAGCCGCCATTTTAGCTTAGTCATCAGACCCAGTTCCGAGACAATGTTCGACAACTGTTGAGCTGTTCAGAGCAGAAGATTTATAATTATTCTCAAGATGACCCCCGTTTTATTCACCATTCTTCTGATTGGCTCGGTGCTGCGCCACAAAGTCGTGTTTCAGGCAATCCAGTTCACGTTTAATCTCCTTGAAGAAGCTATCCATAAGACCAAGGTCAAGGATGTTCTGCCAGAAAGTAACGCTATCTAAAACAAAAAAGGAGAACAAAATAGAAAATTAGCCAAACCCTAGGGAACAAACTGTAAGCAAACCTGCACTCATCTCTCCGTCGAGGAGACTATCCGTGTCGGGAAGATCACTGGCAAACTTGATTGCTTCCAAGACGTCCTTGTTCATGCTGACAGCAGGGTGCTCCCCGGGGGTGAAAGCAACACTTCCAACCAGGCTTTCAGGGTCAGAGTCATTGTGGTGGTTGTTGGCACTAATTAGCGATCCTCCATTCATTAAGAATGGCATGTCTCTCCTCAGATAATCACTTTTGTGAATGTTTCCATTCTTGCTGCCGAATGAATGCCTCTCGATTAACCGGTTAATGAATGACACGGGAGGCTTTGCGTCATCGTCATAGCCTTTCAGCGAGTTGCTGTCGTCGTCGTCAATATGACTGGTTGGTTCGACTTTGATCGCCTGGTTAGCAGGGACCATAACCGCCGAAGGAAACACAGGTTGGTTACGGAAACAGGTGGCTGAGGGCGACACTTCCTCGCCTTGCGCCTCACGTAGGGCGGTGAAACCGGGTTCGTTTAACAAGGGTCCACTGAGCAGAGTGCGCAGACTGGCTAGATCACCACTCGACTGACTCAGCGACTGGGGAATGCGCTTTTTGCGCCGAGATTTGTGTTTTGACAGGGGAGGGGTTGGGGTGGCGGAGGCGGGGCTCATATCCAACTCCTGGTTGTTCTTGAGCTGTTCAATTTTTAAATCGTATTTACTGGTGCCGATGTTGCGAGAGGCGCATCGACCGGTGCAGATTTCATTGTGACGACTGAACTCCAAATCTCCAATCTCCATCAACTTCCTGCCGAGACACAAATATCCGGTAAAAGATGCAAACTGACCTAAAAAACAAACCGTATCGACCGCCCATTCAAACGAATCGCGTTTTTCCAATCCTTCAGTTTCTCCTTCTCACCCATCACAGCAAATGTTTTTGGAGTGACAAACACTCCGTCCTCGACCTCTATGCACTCTTGGTGAATTCCTGGGCAAATGAAGCGGTCCATGTGCAGCTTGGCCACCACCTGGCCGCACTTGATATGCAGCACTTCTCCTGGCTCGGGAGGCTGGCCCATGGCGACCGTGCTGCCTGGGCTGCCTGCACTGCTTTCACGAGGACTCGTATCGCTCGCCATCTCTGATTTAATTAATTTAATAAGCGTCAATGAATCAACAGCACTCACCTCTTCAAGAGTTTGTGGAGAGTTTAATAGGCACCATAGGAAAGGACAATTGCAGGGGTTACAGCCGCAGGGCGGCAGAGCAAGAGAGAAGCCGGGAGGAGCGCCTGCTGCCTCCACTGAACATTCTCAACTGAAAAATTAAAATTGTTCTTCATCAAAAATTCTAAGTGATTAATCAAATTAATAAATAGCATTCAAATCTCTTTAAATTTACATAGTTGCAATAAAAACACAGCCCGATTTTGTGGGTTATCACTTCTCACTCATATTTTGATTTTTTGAAGCAAAAAAAAAAACCATGATCTGTAAGGTAACTTAGTTTATTCAAGCTCTGCAACTCACTGCTAACTAATTCCATAGTACACTAAAATCAACAAATATTGATGGCATTAAACGATGAGCAAACAATTAAAGAGCAGAATCCAGTGCTTAAGTTCTATTATATCATAATTATGTCACTTAAAAGGGTCCTCCCTCGAATCAAAGAATGGCCCTTTCCACTCAAGAAACTATTGCATTTCAATTGAATTTAATTCCTTGGTGAATTCGAATAAACGCGCCGGATTGTTCAGAAATCATGATTGAGGAGAATCGAGCGAATATAAATTGCTGAAGCCCTGTCAAAAAAACCCAAAATCCTATCATTCCAATGGGCAGGTGGTTGTTCACAACGCACTTAATGACACCATCATAACGCACTCCTCATTCTTTCATCCCAGTGTTACATGAAGATCGCTAATGAATCAAAGCACAACAATGGGTGTTAGCAGACGAACTTTTGCAGAGCAGCAGTGGCCGTCGGCAGACTGGAAGCCTGTCCTGGCGACGAAGCCAGCACGCCGAGCAGCGCTGCCTCCGCCGAGACAAGATGGCGTATGCAAATGAACTGTGAAATGCCACCAAGCACGTCGCATGTCGTTTTTCACACTTTTACAAAAGTTTTTCAAGAAACGTGAATCGACTGAATACAAAGATGAAAGCAGCGCAAATCGCACGTAAACCTGTCAGATCATTCAAAGGTCAGATTGCTGGCGATGGCCACGAATCGAGGCACGGAAGAAGAGACGTGCAACAAAAGAATGGCGAACGACGTACGCGGAGAAGGCGTCACGTCTGACGTCAATTAAATCCGCAATCCACAAGCGTTTCAGCTCCGTTCGCTTGCGTTCATCTTTTTAAATGTTTGGGTGTTCATTTCTGATGGTTGTCAAGCTGAGGAAATTCTGAATTAGGGCTTCAAGACTGACCTGTTTGTGAGTTGAATGCGGACGGCGTCGGCGACGTTTCTGAGCAGCGTGACGGTTCAGCGGATGACGTCACTGAACGAGACGCGATTTGAACGAGAGAGAAAGTCATGTCGCTGCGACGTCCCGACGTTTTGGGCCTTTTTTAATTGCTTTGAAGCTCATTTAAGAGGTGTTGGTGAGTTAGTTTGGATTTTAGATGATGGTCGGAGGATACGGCGCGGTGCAATTGTGTTTAAGCGATGGATTTATGTTCTTGACGCCGTTTCATTTATTTGACATGTGAGCGATAATCTGTCGATTCGTTGTCTTATTTATATTTTTTCATGTTTTCCTGGTTGGAAGTTGACAGAATGTCAACTGGTTTACGCCCCCATCCATCTCCTGCGATCTGAAGATGTCTCCTTGCTAGTTCATCCGTTTAACGTGTGGTATATATATATATTTTGGATTTAGTTATTAAACATATCATTGGTGTTGGCAGAATTGTTAATTTATTGAATTTTTCTAATTAAATATATTTATACGATTAGTATTATCTATTCCTACGGTTGTTAATATTCTGGCCAAGACAAACATTTTCCGGGTCTGCGAAAGGTCTCATAGCAAAGTGACAATGTACATTTTCATGGCCCACAATGCACATAACGTTTGATAATTATTAAACAGCTCAAATCAATTAAGACAGAGACTAGAGCCTGAGGAACCTCATATGCACCCTACTTGCAGTCCGTATTAAAGTGTAATGACTATTACCTAAAGACCACATTTAATTTCACTTTTTTTTTCTCCCCTCAGATACATACCTGTCCAATCATGAATGACAGCACATCATCACACACACCTCATGACCTTCCGTCAATGGAAACAGACGCGAAGGATAAGGCCAGGATCCATGTCGCCAATCTACTCCAAGTAGGAGTTATTTCCATCTGTGCTTCTTTATTATGTAATGCTTTTCAGAGGCCTGATCAATTGGAGAAAGTTGAGCAGATCCGGAAAAGGAATTCGAGGAAACGAGTAAGCCATGGGGTTACGTAATTTATATTGAATGTACTATAAACTGAGGAATGAATTCAGGCATCTGTTGAGGCACAGCTGAAGACAGCCGTGCAGTCTCAATTGGATGGAGTGCGCACTGGATTGAGTCAGCTGTATAACGCTTTCCGGGATATCAGAGACATCAAAAGTTCTCTTGGGGAAGTGGACATAACTTATGCCTCAATCAATACTTTGGGAGAAAAACTCAGCCCTGTTAGAGAGGAAAACTCCAGACACAGTCAGGTGAATTTAAGAGGAACTTAGCGACCGATCAAACGTTTTCTGTAAATATTTTAGTTGGCCGCTGCTGTGGAGAATCTAAAGCACATTTTCACGGTGCCAGAGACCGTTAAGAAATGCGATGACTTCATCTGTGATGGCAAACTCCTCCACGCACACAAATGGTGAATTCCAAGCGTGCTTCCAATTAACCCTCATCATTGCTGTCGTTTATTATTCTCAGCTTGTGTGATTTGGAAGGATCGAGAGATGACCTACTTCTGGAGCTACACAAACAGCAGAGTCCAAGTCCCACTGACAAAGCTGTATGTGGCATATCTCATACTGAGGCTTATAATTTTAGTGATTTCGTTGTGCGTCTCAGACGGTTCTTCAGTACTATGGTGACGTCAATCGTTTATCAGAAGCGCTGGGCAAACAGCTCTGGTTGATACTGCAACGAACGATCATGACAGTACGCAGAGAACCTACGATGATTGTCACCGTTCTTAGGATCATTGAACGAGAGGAGAGGTGTGTTGTTGGCCTTCTCATTTCTGTTACTCAATTTCAATCTCAGGACGGATGCCCTCATGCTAAAACGTTTTGATCAGACAGAGTTCTTACCTCCTGGCCGACCGAAAAGGTGGCGAAGTAAAGCTTTTCAAGTCATGGAGGAAGCGGTTCTTACAAGGTTAAAAAATACGCTTTTCTTCAACATTTTGTTACGATGATTTTTTATTTTTTAGAATTGAAGGCAATCAGACTGAGGACCGCGACACAAATAAAATGTGGCTGGTTAGGCATTTGGAAGTTACGCGGCAACTGGTCTTGGAAGATCTTAGGGTCGCAAGGGTGAGTTTTACTAACAATTGAGAAATTTTATCAGAAATATCCTCTTTTTTCCTCTAGACGTTGTGTGAGCTGAGCTTTCCGCCATATTATGACATTGGCAATAAGTATGTTGCCATGTATCACAATGGCATTTCCCAGCATGTGAGTCTGCCTGTAATATAATTCTTTTTATTAAAAAAAACATTGGTTTTTTTTAACTCAAGTTGAATGACCTAGTTTGCAAGGACTGATGGCAATGAGATAATT